>JAOPJM010001463.1:11267918-11282541 GCA_027124095.1 Muusoctopus leioderma | reverse complement strand
GTTCAAATATATATATATATATATATATATATATATATATGTTTATTCAAGTTATTTCAACATTGCAACGATGTTTCTGCAATGTATTTACTAAAAATAAGTAGATATTTTTATCAACTCAATTCTTGTATCAAGCTTGTCGTATTGTTCTTACTAGCATCTGATCTCCATCTAACTTTATATCTTTTATTATCTCATACCAAAAACTAACTTTCTCAAACACCCATCCCCTCAGCGAAACAGTTTCCCAACTTTCTCCACATGAACTAAGAAGCCACCCTACCGTTCTTCTGCCCATTTACTTTTTCCACTTCCTCCATCCCTCCCCCCACTCTCACCTTTGCTTTCTTAATCAATATAAATACACACTGAATCCAGAGTATCTAAACTAATTTTTCTGAAGAAGCTTAGCGAATACCCGGTTTGCAGAAACTTCGTGGCAATATTGTATGAATTTGAATATACATACTTATAAGCTACTCTTTAAATATTGAGTTCTTCCTATTCTGTTGGCTACAACGATAACCTGATCAAAACCCAGTACACACGCACAAACACACACACATACACACACACACACACACACACACACAAACACACACAGACACATACACATAGAGACACACACACACACATACACACACATATATATATATATATATAGAGAGAGAGAGAGAGAGACAGAGATACAAAGAAAGAGATAATGAAAGGGAGAGAAAGTGGTAGACAAGGACATAGATGGCCAGTTATATAAATATATTGAAATTGTTGATTCATTCGGTCATGTTATGGTGGTATAAATTCGGAGGTTTATATCGATTTAGACGTTACAAAATGTCAGCGTTGCTTTTCATTTGTATATCATTTTTTAATACTATTTAAACTACAGTTCTTATCATGCAATTCATCGAATGTTTTTTATAAATAATTTTTACTGTTATTTTTATTCATTTATATCATCGATTAGCCCTAAATATATTCACGAAATATAAACTCTGTATATATTGTTATTATTGACAACAATGTGTTTCGTATATGCTTACACAATAACTCAAAATCATTTTATTGTGTTTAATGTTATCACTGTTTAATATCACCGTCGTCTGAGAAGCTGAATCGTCGAAATATTATTGTTGTGATTGTGGAGGTGGTGTTGGTTTTAGTGTTGGTATTGACGGTAATGTTACTATTGTTGAACCCTTTCTATCGAAACAAGAAATCGAGAAGAAAGGAAATACAACATTTTGATCTTATCAACTACCAAAATCCTATCGGGCGTGTAATGAAATCCCATGAAATCTTATCAATTGAGGCGTATAATGACAAACAGATATGATATTCCAGGCCAGGTGGGTAATGGAATATCAGTCGAAATGTCATGCGTGAAATGAAATACTGTTCAATTGTCCAAGCTGGTCTTTCCATAATAATGTGTAACACGACACAGGAATGTATGTGTCAAGTCTGTTAGATGTTCATCACCAATCCCGAATTACAAAAAGTAATGACATTGGCAGGTCATCATAACTCTATATGATCTGTGTCATTTCACTGACAGTTTAGCGAACAATTGTTTATATTATTGGTTTGTTTAGGTTTTATTTATTTGTCGTTTGGTAGTGATTTTGTCATGGGCAATGATTTAAAAAATATTTACAACGTGTTTTCACAAAAATAGAGATATTTATACGGAAAATCTACTTCTGAAGTGCCTAAGGAATATTATGAATGCCATTACATAAAAACAACGAAAATGGCTTTTAAGGATTAACCTTCAGAGGGTACATAGATGAATGGAAATACTACATAATGCATTCATTTCAGCGTGTCACGGTTTCAAACACTACAAACAGTATTTTTAGGTTTTAGTTCCGTATCAGTAAATCCTGGATTCACATCGAGCAGAGTTCGGATTTGCATTTTCGGATTTGCATTTTCGGATTTGCATTTTCGGATTTGCGCTACAGTGTTTCGAACTAGTATCTTGATTACTATAGGAATATAATATTCATTTACTTATTAACACTATATAAAAGCCAATGTTCACAGAAAAAGTGTATTGACTAGTTAGTAATCTATTCTATTTCTTGTGTATTCATACTTGAAAGTAAAAACAATGTTGATACTTAATCATTGCGAGAACATTCTGCAATTTTATTTTTGTTCTATTGCATGTATGGGGTAGTTTGTGTTCTTTATGTACATACTATTTCTGAAAAAGAAGTGACATATGAGATATATAAAAAGAGAGCCTGTGCATTATGGAGCCAGTCCTTTTCCTAGAACATTAGCAACGAATGTGAAACTGGGTTGCTTATTTGGCTAGCCGAAATCTTACCACTTCACTATACAACAATCTACATACTCCAAACATATTGCAATGTTGTATATTGTAATGCATGGTGACTGAAATAAAATAAATTTAGTTATTCAGATCCCTTCCCTGGAGGTGCTGCGTATTATTAATTCGGCATCCTTATTAATTCAGAACAGATCTAATCGCATTTTACGCATCTTAGGAATGCAATATATAGCATGCAATTATTTCATACTTAGAAACTCGACAACGGGGCATGATTGACTGTATAAGAAAGTGTTTGTGTAAAATATGCGCAAAAGTTCTCCAAAATTTCCAAAGCAGCTGTGCAGAAACATATGACTGTTGCGATTATTGCAATATATTTAAAGAAGAATTCGACAAATTTGCAAACATGCTGTTAGAGAAATCACTTACAAAAACTGTACTGTATAAAACTGAAGGGTCTTCATAAGAATCTCTAAACAATAAATGTTGTGTCTTGAGAGGAAAAATATTTCGATAGCTAAGAGATGTTCTATGTACATTAATATGGATGATCTTAGGAACCGATGACACACAAAATCTCATAAAGTTAATAAAGTGAAATTTTAGAGGGATATTTTCTATAGGTACAAAAGTGCATCTTGAAAATCCATAACTAAAACTTATTAATACTGGGGAAATGAGAAAACAAACTGCATAAATATACCCTTATAATTTGATACATCGAAACCTCATTTCACATGAAATTATATAGGTATAACAAGTAAATAATATGTTTAAACAGTGACGGGAGACATAATTTTGTAAAGGACATGTTAATTCATCTTAACCAACCATAATATATGATTTATACCTATGTTTATCCTCCCAGCAGCCATTGAAGCTAAAAGGATTTGCAGGAATAAAAGTTTCTGATTGCGGTGACATTATAAATGAGAAACACAGAGGTATCTAAATATGTTAAGTCATTTAATCAACGCACTTTGACAAATACCACAGCTCTTATAACTTATTGCATGCTAATAATGTTTTCTAATATAAGATTGACGCCACATTTTTTAGAGGAAAGTAACAGTCGATCAGATCGACCGAATTACATATCTAGTAATATATGTTTGTCAACACCGAAAGAATGAATGCAAACATTTACGCCGGTGAGTTTGGAACTTGGATTACCAAGTGACGTATCTAAATACCGCAATGCATTTTGTTCACCACTCTGCTGCCGATTCTGTCAAGTTCACGTTCCACAAGTGCATGTTAATAAAGAAAACTGCGGTGGACTGGTATAATCGTGACAGCGCTGGAGAAAATTACTTCTGGTGTTTAGTTACGGCCATTTAAGTTCTGAGATGAAATCCAGCCGAGGTCAACTGTGCCTTTCATTCTTCGGTTAAAAGAAAGTGTCAGTCAAGTACCGAAGCCTATTTAATGGAATACACTCCCCCTCGCCACAATTGTGCGTACCAGTGCCAAAGTCAGAAATAAATGGCTTACTACATTAAGCATGTTAGGTACCGCCTTAACTATCTGCTTTTATAAGTTTCTCTTGGTTAAGATTTTAATTCAACTTGCAGTTGTATCTGATATTCTTGTGATACCATTTACTCTGTATATTTTTTTACATGCTTTGTTCAGAAATATATAGATTTATGTCTGGCTTGTTCATTGTAAAATTACTTTCAGTTCTGACGGTTTAACTACTTTTCCTCGATGTAATCTCTGCTACTTTACTGACAACATAAATATGTTTCTGCTTCATGTTTATCTGGAAGTATCATGTAAGACAATATGTCATGCTGGAAGTTGTTTGTCCGGTACACTTATTAATTAACCTATTTCTTCCAATCCAATTGTCCGAGCCACCGCGGGAGGATCTACGTAGTCGGTCGATGAGCTAGATAGAGTAACCAAATATTTCTCAAATTATATTGTACGGACTTGAAACGTGAGGGGCACATTAAATATTCTTTTTATTGGTTCGGTATATTTGTATTGGTTTGGTTGTGCCCATAACTTTACCAGGCTCTCTGAAACCATTTTGATCAATGTAGTTAAAGTTCCTCTTGAACAGTTTAAGTCGACGACTAGAGGAACATACGTGCAAAGAATTGCAGATGGCATGCGTTCTGTGGAAGATGAGCTGAGTGTAATGGTTAGGGCAGAGCCGATTGGGGTACACAATATAGGTGACAAAAGTGTAAGTGACGAGAAAGTCGAGAGTGCTTGATTGGACGTTGTAAGAGCCCAGTTGGTTGTGAGGAGAGAGGCCACATAGGTATCAGTTGAATAGACAGAAATAGGTGACAGCACGTCTGTTGGTCAGAGGCTGGAGTATGTTGGTTATCGATTTCTTGCCAATATGTGAACTGGCGTTCCTTTGGAGACAGTTTAGGATGTCTGTGTTTGTAGTTGCATCACCATCTCAGATAGAGAAGCATTACTACGTTGTGGATGTCACCCGAGCTTTGTAGAGGGTTATTAGTTGTTGGACCTTAAGGCCTTTAGGTCGCTGAAAAACAAAGCCAGTATTTATTATGCAGTTTGCTACGTGGAGGATATGCGTTCGGCAAAAGAGATCCCCTGAGATGATGAGTCCTTGCATTTGGAGCAACATTGAGTCTTCTAGATGCGTGCTCTTCGTTTTAGTTGGAGTGGGCTGGGATAAAGTGTTATTGATATATTTAGTGATTGTGTGTTTGTGCTGTTGAAGGAGACACGAATTGCATGACTCCATTGTGGGATATTTTACAGGTCTCTGCTCCTGGAGTAAATGATATTTTGTGTGAAGTGTCTAGCCTGCTTGGGGCTAATGAATGGGTGTTGAAGGCTGGAAGGGATGAAGGGTGGTATCACCTGCGTAGGAGTAGGCATTGTTGGAGGTGATGGAAAGTATGTTATTGATGAATAGGAGGAAGTCTGTAGGAGCAAAGTATAAACATGGGGCGCAAAGTAGAAACCTGTAGGAGCAAAGTAGAAACCTGGATGGAGTGTGAGTCAGAGAGAGCTCTACTAAAAAACGCAGTGATAGTGCAGTTTGACAGAAAGCTATCGAGACGGATGGAACCCATAGGCTGACAGAGTTGTCAGGAGATTCGCGTGCCAGACCCAGCGGAAGGCTTTACTGATGTGGAGTGCAGCAACACAATTTTCACCAAATTTCTCGAGAGTGAAGAACCAGTGGCATGTGACATAGGAAAGTAGATCTCCAGTAGATTTGCTTTCATTTGGAGAAAGTTATTGTTAATTGCTGTCACTATCATCTTTAAGATATTGAATGCGAGGTAGGTATTTGGCAAGATTTCACTTCTTGGGAACGGGACATACTCTTGTGTTATTTTAAAGATTGGGATATATATCCGTAGAGAGATAAACGTTAAATATGTTACGTGGATAGTGGCTCTCTCTGGTCGCTTTGTTTGAGGTAATGGAAGAGACATTGTCAAGGCCAGTAGATTTGTTGGTTTTAAGTCACTGTTGGCCTTTCGCACTTGGTGTGTATGTGTGCGTAGTGGTGAGCCTGGTTCAGTGAGAATAGATGGTTCGGGAGGGAAACTTACCAAGTGTGTGCAGTGTCGAGCGGGATTCAAATCTGGCAGCAAATACAGGGCCTTTTCCGATAGAGTGCTTACAGACCATCATTTTTGAGTTGTTATTCCTTCTGGTAAGAGACCAAAAGTGTCGGTTGTAGTTTAGTAGACGGACAAATTTGCGGGATGTGTAATGCACGGTGGCATCATTCGAAGTTCGGATGATGGTCTTGCAGGAGTTACAGTGCTAGATAAAAGCCGTCCTCTTTGTAGGTGTGCGTGATATTGTCCAAGCGTTGCCGTGTTCTTTGCCCGAAATACTGTAGCGCAGCTGAGAGTCAACCAACTTGTGGACTCGGATCTGTGGTTGGTAGTCGCGATAACGCAGTGGTCGAACGTCCCGAGGGACGCAGAGACGGTGATGGTTTGTTACAGGTTTGGTTTGGAGGAGAAAAGGATAGCAAAGGCGTTTGTAGTATCTATGTATCAGTCTCAAATACTTGAAGGTTATGAAAATAGTTGAAGGTTGCGAAACATTGGATTTGTGGTATCAGTCTGGGATATGTGTGTAAGCCAATATTAGTTATGAGCGTTGACATCACTGAAGACGATAACTTCAGAGAAGAGTGAATTGTTCGCACTGCTCAACAAAATGACGGTATTGTCATGGCTGGAACGCCGTTGAACAAAGGTTGGCTCAAGCAGACCTGACCTGGGGCTAAATAAATATAATACTATTACGATACGAATTTTACCGAAGCCAACTGCAAAATCAACCAGTGTGTAACGATAAAGCTTTTACGTGGTCCCGCATCCTGCTAGAAACATAAAGAGTCTAATATACCTCATATTACACCGTAACTTCTTTAAAAAGGGACGGACACATTGGATAATGTAGTCGTAGATACACTGTTTCAACAGAACAATTATCGTCATGTCTGGCGTGCTTTTGATCATAGGCCTGCTTGATAAGAGTGTTCACTTGGGGCTTAACCAGCAGCAACAGCAACACTAAAAAGTGATTAAGTGTGTCCTTCTAGAAATCATGTATATTTGAGATATTGTTTCTTCCAGTCTGAAATCACTTTCAACTTCTTCTCTCGGGGCACAGAGACTGCCTCTACGCAGTTGCTTGGTCTGTTAGAAATAGTAGTCAGCGCTCCCTCAAATCAAACCCCACTAAGTTGAAAGAGGAACCATATATTGGATAATGTAGTCCTATACTTGAAAATACTGAAGGGGTGGTTACTGCTGGAACACCTTTCATCATAATTCTACTAGATCAGATCTGACCTGGTGCTAAACTGCAACAGCCTCTTCTGTCATTGATTCAATATCTTTCTTATAAGTTCCCTCCCCTTCTCTGGTACGCTTATGTACTCATTCATATATAGTGTATCTGAATTACATAGAATACTTCAGACCAACCTATTTATGGGGAATTTACCTATAAATAATTAATCTACTGTGGACAAAACTATCGGTCTTCTATCACACGAGTCATTCCGATCTTCATAGTTATTCATGCACCTTGTCAGTATTCTCGTGACATATTTAAGGTGAATAAGCAAGTGATTGACGTTTACAACTTCTCATTCACGTTTACCAACATAGGAAGTAAAATGGTGTGACGTAGTGCTATTTATATTTGACACGGAATTTGGATTATGAATTTCTTGCTGCTCTGAAAGATGCGTTGGCGTCCAAATATAGTTCTACATTTTTCACAAATAACTTTGCATATAAGCAAGAACATAATACAGAAAAGTTTTCCTGATTTCTGAAAGTCGCTTTAATATATATATATATGTATATATATAATATATTTTTATTTTTTGGTGTTTTATGCATTTACTGTTAGTAGATTGCTGTCAAGCAAGCTACAAATGAATTGAAATTTTATAATTTCATTTTATCTATAACTGTGTTGCCTTTTATTCCGGCGGCAATATATTTCATAAGCTGTTTTGGCAATCAGCTGATTTAAAATTGTTATTATTGTTATTCAGTTCTTTCATTTCCTTTTTTTATTACAAACGCTCTGGTGGCTGTCTTCCTTGCTATCTTTATATATTACTTTTCATACTGCTTTTCTATGTGTATACACTAATTTTATCATAGCATCCATGTTTTCTACTGGTGATGAATGGCAGCACCCAAGATCATTTTCAGGGCATCTCAAATTATCCTGAAATCAGAGACCTGTTTCGAATACTAGCAACAGAGTGGGCTCATCTAAATTCAGGTGGTATGTTTAAACCGGGTGACAGATTATATTTATCAACCAAGCACAGGAATGATCTCCCCGACGGGCTTGCCCAATTTTTCCGTCTGTCAAAGATCACAAACTAGGCTTTAGTCGATCGTAGACTGGAGTAGAGGACGCTTGCCCAAGATTCTGCGCATTGAGATGTAACCCGAAACCTTGTTGTTGCGAAACGATCTTCGTATGAATATAGCGATGCCTGCGGCTCGAAATTCCGTTCTCGTTGATGTATTTATCGTTACAATTGAATTTGCATAAACATTTCTCGTATGAAAATGTCGTTAAAGAAGATTAAATGACGAAATATCTGGGATAGGTTCTTGTAAATGAGAATACATTCGATTCGGACAATTGACCTCATCTTTGGGTATGAAAGATTGTTTCAATATTTACATCTACAAGTTCGGAGGATTTGTAAAATTGTTAGACCGGCGAATAAAACGCTATTCGTATTTAGTTACGTCTCTATGCATTCTCAGTTAAAATCTCACCGTGGCCGATTTTGCCTTTCATCATTTCGGGGATTAGGAAACAAGTACCAGTCAAGTTATAGTGTCGATAGAAACAATTAAACCCTTCCGCAAAAAGGCGAGGCCTTGTTAAAAGAAATCATTCATTTACATCTATATCATGTCTTGATCGGGTTGATCTCAGATCGCCATCAGTTCTCTTTTCCTGTATGCGTATTAGTACCAGGCTAAATTCAATCCATGTCGCATGACTTCCAACAGTTTTTTCCTCGTATTTGTTTCACAAAGCAGTAAACTCCTGTGAGTATACTGCTTTGTGAAAAGCTACAGGTTTCCTCTGTGTTGTTTATTTTGGTTGCTGTTATCGTTCCCTGATATTCTTTCGATTTTTCTGTTGGCTGTTGTTTTTCTTTTCATCCGGAGGTCAGCTCAGACTAAAACGACCTATGATCAAAAGCACTTAAAATACGGCCATCTAGTTTCTTTTGTTTTGTTTACATGTGTCTATCTTATCAAGGACTACAACATCTAATGTTTCGTAGTGTTTTAAGACGACATGGTGTTAATTTGAGGGAGATTTAGCTGCGATTTCTAGAAGATGATTTCATAGATGTTCATTCGTTTGCGCGAAAACTGAATGGGTTGTGTGTTTATCATATAGCTTGATGCTATTTGTAATCTGCAGGTATTAAGTTACTGACTCTGATTAGAAATGTACTGCTGTATTTCGAACTGTTCATCTGATGTTCATTCAATGCTGTTCATATAGCACATATATTATTTTCGTTTACCTGCAGCCAATTAAGCGAAACATACTTTCATATGAGTGGTCAATGCAATATCTTCTACTATAGTTCCGGCTTATTGTTCAACTTAGCGCTACCAAGGAATATAACAAATGTTCCAATTCCTCCAAGACTGCATAGTTTACTAGCTCAATAGTTTTGAGACAACATCTGATATCCTCATTTACTATGACATTCTTTGAAGCCACATCCATTTTTGCAATACTCACTTTAAGAAAGAGGACGATGACTATAATCACTATCATGATCATGTTCATGATGATGATGATGATGAAGATCATGATGATTATCATGCTCATCATCATCATCATCATCATCATCATCATTACATAATTTTCTTTTGCGTTATCCCTTTTAATCGAGTCCACTTTAAAAAGACAGTATGTGTATGCATGAGTGAATGACAGGATATGTGTATGTATGTGAGTGTGTATGTGTTGTGTTGTCGGTAATATAGGGTGTTAGAGATAGATAATACTTTTGTGGCGGCAGTGCACTCCGACTGGAGGGTCACTTCAGCAGTCGGATCACCACGGTTGTCGATTACATCGACAATCGATTAAATCAACCTCAGTACTTAATTGGTACTTTATTTTATCGACTACGGAATGATGAAAGGGAAAACTTTGACCTCGGCGGGATTTTAACTTGGAGCACAAATTGCTGTGAAACAAATACCACAAGGCATTTTGTTCGTCGCTATATCGAGTCTGGCAATCGACCGTCTTATCATCATCATCATCATCACCGTCATCGTCATCATCATCATCATCATCATCATCATCACCATCATCATCATCATCGTCATCATCATCCCCCTCCTCCTCCTCCTCCTCCTCCTCCTCATCATCATCATCATCATCATCATCATCATCAGCATCATCATCATCATCATCAATATCATCATCATCATCATCGCACTCCTTTATCTCTTTATCGCTCTGACCTCACTTCATTATGTTCCCTCCCAAGTCATTATATTTCAATAGATTTTCTCCACACCCATTTCATTCAGAGATATAATGTTGTTTGTTTTAATTGATACTTCAATTAGATGACATAAATTTCCCTGGGGCTATTTTCAGAATAATTTGTGAACGATTTTCTAAACAACTCTAAATGTATGAATCGACATCTCAGAGTATGTTGACTTTCTAATTATCTATGACCGTTTGTGTAGCGTGTCTTACCACCTCTGTTTTCCGTTGTGTACGTATTTTCTAATGCTGATGGAGTTTTCAGTTAAAAACAAAATCGTTTTCGATTATGTCAGTCCTTCGTGGGTTCCGAAGTTCTTCCACTGCAGCTACGACAAACCTCAGTAAATTACAAAAATCAGAACAGCGCACTTCGCACAATAACAACCTTTACACAGTCCATATATGCGAATGAACTACACAAGGAGATAAAAACAAATTATGAAAATGTTTCATTTCGTTGAAAATGCGATCCAGCGTGGAAGCTTTTAAGCGGTCGTTTGACTTGTTAGAAACATCTGCCAAATGTCCTTCAAATCGCACCTTACCGTCTTAAAATATGAATCACACGTTAAACAGTATTGACCCTGGTATACAATGTGACGGAAAGGTTGCGGGTGGGACATCTTGGGTCATAGGTCTACTCGATCAAGACTGACATGGGATCAAACAACAACAAGAACAACGATAAGAATAATGAAAATAACACAACAAGCTCAAAACCACACTGTATCTGCCACTACATGTACAAGAAGACACATATGCAACATCCAGGCACATATAGAACAATGAAGGACACTACTACGATATTATCATACAAAGTCGATCACTCTTAATCAATCTAGATTGAAATAAACGTATAAATCTACATGAAAATAGTTGCTACTACTATATCTTTATCCACCAACGCTGTACTGCGATGCACATCATCAGTGATGAGTGCAATAGTAAAAACTGTTAGTCTCCGATCGCGTCCACTTTCTACCCCTTTGCTATGGATAACGCTTATAGAAAAATGAACTGGTCAGTGAAATGATATAAGCAACATACTCAGACTGTCATATGGTAAACCGTGCAATAAACTATTACATATCGCAGTGCACAGTTTAATCTTTAACTGCGTAGGTGCAGACATGGCATATCTGGAACAATAGATTTGCATATCGCAGCGCGTTAGACTATAGGTATACTCGACCAGCGTTGACCTGGGGACTAAACACAACAAAACACGCATCCTCAAGTTATGTTTTTATATAGTGGACAGTTGAGCATTCCCAGTTTCTGAGTCGCGAAGTTGTCTCGGTGTTTAAACAAGATATGGACAAGAGAAATATTTAAGAAAACACTCTACTAAATGCAGATAAAAATTCCTGTCAAAATACTTATTCTTATTGTAATGACACAAAGTTGAGAAAATTCGGTAAGATCTTTTCAAGACAGTCTCCATTTTGCGATATGTCAAAGTGATGTATGAATGTATATCAAGCTTTTACAAATTTAGGCAAATAGAAAGCGTCTCATAGGATTCAGCACAGGTTCCAGACTGATGTCGTTAACGTAGCGAATTCCACTCTCGTATTTAGCTGAAGGACGGCTGGATATTTGGATTATACAATGTTATCTATCAGAAAATCCTCACACCATATACTCGATCCATGAATGGTATTCCTCTTTCTACTTAATTATGATTTGATCATTGAGCACCTAATGCAAACTTTGGATATGCTGATGATTATCCTGCTTGAAATGTTATATAGCAAATCGGAGTCTGTATATAACGATATCTAACCATCGAATCTCGAAGTAATACTCAGCAAACTGCAGGAATATGAGTTAGTAATCATTACAACACGGAGTACATTATTAATGTAGGACATACAAGCCTGCATTTACTTGTCGTTGGAAAATCATCCTTGAAAAGTTGGTCAGCCATAACTTCTGTATTGTTTCAGAACTTGGTTGCACTGCTTCAAAATAGAGAATATATGACGAGCTTGGAGGATTTACTCTTTCCCCTTTTGTTGAAGAAATATGCTTCTCTCTTCTACCAATTGTCACACCACAGTGAATTATGATGTCTGAGCTCACCAGGCGTAGATATGCACGGACACTGCGGTCGTCCTAGACATGTTACTAGACACCTAGTTGCAGCTGTGTTCCAATTCTAAACCAATTATACGAGCTGTTTTCCTATGTCTTCACATTCCTATAGAAGCTGATCAATATTCTTGGTGGAATCCGGGATATTTTCAGAGTCAGTAGAGGATATCAGTGACAATTTCTTTTTTGTAGGTACTCTGAGAGCCGAAAAGGATCAGAGAAACCGTATTTTCTGTTAATCTTCTTCTGTAGATCACTATTAGGTAACATTGAAATTAATGCATATCTCATGGGTAGGAAGTGGTCATGTGGTGATTTGTATCACACTCTTCTGGATATTTTATGCTGCTACTATCTGATGCTACTACTAAGTAGGGGGTGGGGCGCTCTGGTTTTAGCTGCAGGTGACAAGGGCGGATACGCTGCAAATATTTTGGAGTGGATACTTCGATGGTTGTGTAGATTCCTCGGTTAGATGAGAGCTCTGCAAAAGAAATTGTCTTCGATTAAGAGAAATAGATAGTATCCCGTATCAACTGTTTAGGTACATCACTGGATGTGTCAAACTCTGAAACTTCTCAGTTAAACATAGCTTATAATTTATTCTTCCTGTATGGTGGCCGGGGCTTTTGTCCACTATATTGCAGCCCATTAGTGTACATTGGATTGGCGATCCCTTAGTTTCAAGCGAACTGGGACAGTAAAGTACAGTTCTCTCTGTCCCTCGAACTGGATTAATGTATATGTTTGTTTAGATTGACCTTTAAAGGTACTTGTACCGAATCTCGTAGAATTCCTGTCGATACCATCATCGGGTGTTATGCATGCTCTTTATATAACACCGCTTTAGAGAGGCACAATTACCAGCCGGTTGTTGAACTAGAGGCTCTTTGGGCCTGTGTTTAGGTAATGGTATCACATTTCGGAAGCAGGCTGCCCAGACACAAATAGCTGAACTGAAATATGTTAGTGTTAAACAGTATGTTGAATGTATGTGGAGTTGGGCAAATTGGAGTCTTACTAGGGAAGGAACGTTCTTCGCTATGCTCTGGGCTACATTCATGTTGAATAGAGGGCTGTGGAAAATTATCTCCCTCTTCTTGATGTTGTGTGAGGGTGTGAGAGTGAAGATGTATAGTAGTTTCTACATCAAGCTAATCCTTGTGTGTACAACGTTCTAAGGGACGGCCGTTTTAAAAATATTCTTGTCTGCAGATAGATTGGAAATTGTTCTCTTTATGTCGTCTACCAGATTTTTCAATATGGCTGGCGGTGGTTTCTATTTTTGTGTATGGTTTTGATTTCTTCGTTTTGCATTTTATGCGGGTGTTTAAATCTAATTTAATGTTTAAAAAGTTAAGCATTGTTAGCTTGATACTAATGGTGATGTTTAAATCGAATTGATTGATTATTCCTTTCAGGTCGTTTATACATCTCTCCTTAGGATGGTCGTTCGTGTTTTACAAAATTCCCAAACCAGGGTCATTATACAGTCCATATATATGGGTTTAGATAATTTTCTGAGGGTGTCTAGGATGAACACTCCTATGAGATTGAATACTTCCTCTTCATCGTACGTACACATTGCGATGGTATACAAACAACTTTCTATCGTTCATTTATAACCTTGGTGTCGCGGCACTGACAGCAGTGCTTTTTCTCCGCATTTCAAGGTTTCATTAGAAAGCATTTAGATATAAATGGATAGATGTCCTATATATTGAATTGCGTGAATACTAAGCTCGTAGTATATCTATTCTTGAGGTTAATTGAGTTTCAAATACACTTCCTGGCTAAACTCAGGTCATTTTTGGAGGGGGTTATTAAATTATACAACCCTCAATTTTTAGCTGGAAACCTATTTCTTTCCCTTCTATGTTTATGATTTTATTAGTGCTGGGGCTGTTTCTGTGTATGTTTTGTTAATGTTATTTGACAAAATTCGGAGGTTGTCGAGTCGGATAGCTCATGTATTTTCGTTCATTTACCTGCAAGTATGTGGATATTGGGGAATTGTTTGACAGGTTTCTGAAGTTTACACACATATATAAATACACAAACACACACAGATAAGACACACACACACGCACATATATATATATTTATATATATATATATATATATATTTAAACCCTTCGTCCGCCGTTGACTAAAGCCTTTAAGGTGGTTTCG
>JAOPJM010001463.1:11201437-11214607 GCA_027124095.1 Muusoctopus leioderma | reverse complement strand
TCTTTTTATAAGAATCTTCAGGTAGTTGTCTCGATTGACAACTGTGGTTAATTGTCTGTGTGACTTCTATTTATAGTGTCTACTATAAATAGAAGTCGTTAGAGCATCGGATAGAATGCCTTGCGGTATTCATTCTGATTTACTGCGCTCTGTGTTCAAATACAGCCGAGGTAAACATCACCTTTCATCCTTTTGGGGTTGATAAATAAAGTGCCAGTCTATGGTGGTTGACTGGTAAATTCGTTAGAGCATCGGACAGGATGACTTGCGGTATTCCTTCCGGCTCTTTGCCTTCTAAGTTCAAATCCTGCCGGCCGTAGCTTACTTCGAAGGTACTTAATCTGTTACCCGGTTTAACACTACCACCTGGCCCATGGGTGCCTTTAGCGGAGTCCACTCAGTTGCAATCATTCGGGTCAGGTCTCCTGCTTCAGGATACGTTACTCCCACCCTCACACCCTCCCACCAGTCCCCGAGACCCTGAAGAAGGGTGATGGGTGCTGCCCTTTCCTCCGGACTTAAGTGATAACAAACTTATTTCATCGCTCTTCATTTGTAGAAGCGCTCAGTTAAAGGGTAACAGCATAATTAACTCCGGTTTTCAGACTAATGTAAACAATGTGTGTACGTATTTATGTGTATGTATATGTATATATATATATACACACACACATTTATATATACACACACACATATATATATATATATATATATATATATATATATACACGACGGGCTTATGCAGTTTCCGCCTACCAAATTCACTCACAAGGCATTGGTCGGCCTGAGGCTATAGTAGAAGGTTCCACGCAGTGGGATTGAACCCGAAGCCACGTGGTTGCGAAGCGAGCTCCTTAACCACACAGCCATGCCTGCATACCCCTAATTTGCTTATATATACTATCCATGCCACTGGTCCCCTTGATTTATTTCTATTCACTCATTATGGGTTGACTGTTACCAGCACTACATGTTCCTCCTTTTTACTATAAGTAATTGTCCCTGTACTACTGACTGGCAAGCGGTTTTAAGACTTCACCATGCTGAGGAGATCCAATAAGATCGAAACGCGTCCATGGTTGTCACCGCTTGCCAATAAAGATCAGACTGTCCTTCTTCCATAGCACGAGAAATAATATTTATTTTTTAAATAAAAAATAGTCTTTCTAATATTTAGAAAAATTATTTTTTCATATAAAAATATACATGTTCTTTGATTGTCTCCCTTTGTTTCAGCTTTGATACAGTGTTCTAATCCTGTTCTCGGCTGTAACTTGGAGTCAGTTTTCGAAGGGTCCTATATTTATCAGGTACGCTACTGTACTATACCCTTAATTTGCTTATATATATATATATAAATATATTTATATATGTATACATACATATATATATACACACATACATACATACATATATACAGATATATACACACACACACACATATATATATATATATATATATATATACATATATATATGTGTGTATACATATATATCAGTCTAGCATTTAAGTAAGACATCGTTGTGTCTAGAAAAGTAATTTCTTTATTAATTTCCAATATGGCAAATATGACTAAAAATCTAGATAGGCAAACTAAATGCTTTATTAAAATTATTTCGCTACCTTAGTGTCTTGCTTCACGCCGTTACATGTGTTTTCGCCTCAACCTGGTGTCGAACAATAAATACAACTATTACATTAAAGAGTTGCATCTGACTAAACCCCAATACCGCAAATACTTACCACGTGATTATTGTTATGCTTGCTGGTGGTATTTTTCCTTCTTGATGGTATTCTTTCATTCTTGGAGATATGTTTTTCTTCATGGTGGTATTTGTTTCCTTCTAGGAGGGGTGTGTTTTTTTCTTGCTGGCATTTGGTCTCGTAGCAATAGCTAGATTCTTGCAAGAAGTAAATGGAAATTAATGAGAATCAAACCTTTTCACAGGAGCGTTACGAACGGGATTGAACGGGAAATTAGACTGTTGTATTCTCTACATTGTAAATAATGATCACATCATCTACAGCACTCGTGTTTCGTAGAATATATTACTTTACTATTGAGTAGGTTGAATAATCTATATTTTCTTAGAGTGTTGTCACTTTCATTAATTTTCAAGTGACTTTATTGGTGTATATGAAGGGAAATGGCTCAAATGGAACCTGCAGGTCGGTCGTCGTACTACTGCACAATCTACTGAATAGTGCCCTTATTTTGATTCATACTTTAGGCAAGAGCAGTATTGTCTCATTATTGTATTAATATTTACTTTTTGTGGATTAGCCCAGGTCAGAGGTGTTAGTTGAGGGAAATGTAGCTTCTATTTTTAGAAAGTCAAATGACCACGTAGAGGCTCCTTCGTTACCTCGTATAAGATATAGTCTGACATGTTGGTAATAAGCCCAAATATCTTACTTGTAATGAATTATTAAGGAAATGTTATTTTCGACAATATGTTCTCCTTTATTATAGTCTTACATTAGGTAGCATTCCATTAATAAACACACAGAGAAAACGAGAAACGTTAAATTGAATTCATTTAATCGATTTGAAGACATTTCAATAGCGCTGATTTTTACTGCGTACTTAACTTAGATTGAAACTTGTTTTATTTTATATTTATCATATCATTCATTACATTAGTATTGAAATAAAATGATAACCGATATTGCTGCAAGTTGACTTATGATAATAAATATTTTCTGAAAAATTAACATAGCATGTAAAAAGATAATGTTTTGCATTGTAAATGATTAGAAATTTGATGTAAGAATGCATTTAAGAGGAAATAAAACAAAGTATATCAATTTTCTCTCTATCATTTATTTTGTCAATAAACTTTAAAATGAAAAACAACAGAACAACAACAAAAATCAAATAAAGCAAATTGTTAAATCGTAACAAATAACCAAACAATATTTAATAACGCTGTTATCGAATAAAGTTGCAAAAATGAAATCAATGCGAATTAATTAATTTCACCATAAAACTACCAGAAAATATTTGCAATTAATTCCAAACAGTTGCACAGTTCGTTTATCTTTTCGTTTAAATTTCATCTTTCCAGCAGTATAATACAGATATTACTGTGCTAAGTTTCGTACAGTAAGTTTTACTTCAGGCAAGATAGGTTGTAATCTCGTACCAGACGGTGGTGATGTCATTTCACTTACTTAATGCTGACAATGCAGTTCTTCCAAATCCCATTAACTTATAGATGTCTTTATCCTTTCCAAAGAAATCTTATTTTCATTTCACCTTAAATCTTGCCCCTTTTGCCTAAGCAGAAGAAATAAATAACTTGTGTATATATACGATGGTAGACAAAACTCCACATGGCCCAGAGTACAATGGCCAGTGCTCTTTGCTCTATTTGTGCTATGTTCTTTATAATTACCTCACATACATTCAGTGCCGGAGAGCACGTAGAATAAATATTTCTTTCAATGTGAATTAATAAAACTTTGGAGTGCAATGCTTTCAGAGCGTTTCCACACTGCATTTGTATAGCACGCTCTGATATACGAGCTGGGAATGATAGTAAGAGCCGCAGAAGTTCCCATTGCTAAATATTCGGTTTCTGCAGCAGCAGCACCTGTGTAGGAAACGTAACAGTGCTATGAGCTATTTTGAAGTCACGGAGGACGAGGAATTCTAAGGTGTATGATGTGATACACATCTTTGATGCACGACGAGAGGTAATGGAAGAGTTCATAGTGGTTGGAAGAGCGCAGAGCGTAGTAGAGACAACAGATTAATTTAGAGGTGTTAGGAAGGGATCATTTCAGGTAGAAAAATTAAGTCTTTGATGCCGATATCCAGGTGAGAGTGATAAGGAGAGTGAATTCTCCGTACACACACATACACTAACTTTCAGGGTGACGTTGAAATGAAGAGTGAACCCTGGACAGCAGAAATAGTCTGTAGATAAGAGGTGAGACATGTGTGTATCGGAGAGGAAGATAATATTTGGCGTTTCTATGAGTAAGAGATGATGGGTGGATCTAACACCACGAGTGGTCATAAAGGATATGGAAAATGCGCTCAAACTTATCACTATAAAATTCATTAATTCCTTGTTGGCTTCTAATGCTTAATTCAGCTCCGGCGACGTGTGTATTCTGTAAAGCAGTTCAGTACAGTTGGTATATATACCATATTCATATGTTTATGTATGTCCATCGTTAGTTATCAACACTGAATTCATATTAGTGAAAAGAAGATACGACACACAGAATAAATGTTTAGTGATAATTATGGCACAATTTTATGAAGTGTAAAACAAGGTATTTTCTGTTTCATTTCTTCTTTAAACCGTTACTCGTTGTATCTATGGTCTTCGTTTATGCATTGTGTATGTAAACCTGTCCCCTCGTAATCCGTTAGTCTCACCAGAACATGGATCTGCACTTGGAAAGTCTTGCTTTTGTCTAGGTGGCAGAGTAGAAACTGCTGTCGCTGTGGGACCCCACACGGGAGTTATAGTCCTGGTTGCAACGACTGCATTTGAAGTTTGTGTCTGCCAGTCTTGTTCTGGTGTTGCCTTTTCGTCGAGTCTGCTTTTTTTCAGCAGCAAGCCTCTGTTTCGTATCTCGTCCTTTTAAACCTCTGCTTAATTCCAGCCTCCAGCGGATGTGATCACTTGCATTATCCTCTCAACTTTCGACATACATATTCATGTCTCTCTTTTAGACATCATCGAAACAGAGATTTGGTCGCCCTCGTGTTCTTATGCCGGAGGTTTGCTCTCCATACAGCAGAGCTTTCAGAATCCTCCCGTCTGACATACGGTGTATTTGGCCCAACCAACGGAAGCGTCACTGTTGGAGCCGAATGAGGAGGCTGGATGTGTGGGAATGGGCCAGTACCTCATTGTTGGTGACTCAATCAGAATGCTTAGTACTAGAATGTGTCTGAAGCTGCGAATGTGGAAGACATTCTGACACCTTTCTTCTCTGGAGTAGAGTTTCCAGGTCTCACTGCTGTAAATCAGTGTGTCGAGGACGCAAGAACTGTACAATGCAACCTTGGTGTGCGCCGTTAGCTTGCTATACTCCCAAACTCTCTTTATCAGTCTGGCTAGGGATGAAGATGCTTTTCGATGTGTCTGTTGATCTCAGACTCTAGAGAGATGGTGGAGCCAAGGTATTTGAAATCATAAACTATCCCCAGCTCGCAGTTGTTGATGGTAAAGGCATGGGATTGCTCAATACCTTGACCCAACACTTTGGTCTTCTTCAGACTGATGGTCAAGATGAAGTCCTTTCAGGCTTTTGAGAAGTTGTCCAGAAGGTGCCGCCTATTGTTGTTGCAGTTGCTTATGTCCCCTTTGTTCCTATACAGGTTATCAATATTGTCTTTCATGTCCTGTGGCACTGCTCTGTCTTTGCAGCACTGACCCAGTATTTGCTATAGGCGGTTTAACATGATGCCCTTTGTGCACCCGATGGCTTCTGATGGAATGTAATGCAACCATGATGCCTTGCCGTTGGGCAGGCTGTCGATGGCTTTACTCAGCTCTTACACAGTTGGCAATCCATCCAATTCCTCGACGACGCTCAGGCATTCCACGGCAGCTAACGCGCTGTCTGAGATGTTGCCTTCTCTAGAGTAGAGTTACCGTTGTATTTGATGGTCTTGTCTGTTACAGTTTTCAGTGGTATTGTCTTACTCTTTTGGGGGCCAGTGGCTTATATTATCCCCACGTGCACTCTGCCGATGTCACCTCTATCAAACGATGAATGAACAATTTGACAGTGTTGTAACCCATAGTCATTCACACAGTGGCTGGCTATTTTCTGGTCCTCCCTTCTAGCTAATATGTATTCTCTTGTGGGGCAGCACGTACGTTTATGTTCTTGTAGGGCAGCACACATTAATTCGATGACAGGGGTGAGCTTGCTTGAGCTCACTTCAATTAAGTCCTGTGTCTTGCGCTGTTTGTTTCCGTATGCCTTCAGTGCAGTGCCGTGTATGGTCTCTCTGAGAGAGGCCCATCTCGACCGAGTATCTCCTTCCGGTTGGTCTGTGAGGAGAGCTTTTTCCAACAAAGTAGTGGAGTTTATCAAGTCACTAGATAATTATCTCCTTCAGTGAATATATCTAAATTCCTTACAATCACATTTTCTTCCTGCATTCTCCTCCATATCCCTTTTTCGATTGGATAGTATTTTGTCACCTTTAACTCTCTACCAACCTTATTTTTACCTTGCCATATTTCATTTGATGTGCTATTCTCTTTTGTTTTAGTGAACTTTCTTACCCCATGATCTGTACCATGCCGTTATCCTTTGTCCTTGTATTATATTTTGTTAACTTCTACTCACTACCACCATCTTCTGTGTGTTGACATCTTACCACAATAGTTTAATATAATATTCTGCTGTTTTATGTCATGAAACCTCTCAGACAATACTTATTCTGTAATTTTTGCTCGGAATAGTAGATTCCACTTCATCAAACAGCAGAATAATTTGAAGTAGTTCAGTATGTTATGAGCTCATATTAAGGAAGCTTGTAATGATGTCACTAGCAGTGATATTATTCTCTAGGAGAGACACTTGACTTTCAATGATACTTCAAATCAATTGCTTGATTCTACTTTCACCAGAGATGCATACATATTGTTCATAAACAAAACATCTGCACTGGATGTTCTGGATATCTTCTGCAAGTAAAGTGACATTGCATACAAGTCTGCAGCATTTCCGACATCACAAATGATCCGACATCACAAATGATCCGACATCACAAATGATCCGTCAGACACCAGCTGTCATTTCATTTTCCTCTTCTCTTTAATCTTTTCGTATTTTCTATGACTTCCTTTCCTATTATTCAATTTCAAGCAGTCGAAAATAATGAAATGAACTGTTCATTCAATTCACGTAAAAACAGGACATACAAAGTATTTTTTTAAAGTTAGGTATTGAAGGGATCGAGCCTATGACCTTCGCATGTCCCTCGAGGCCGGTAAGATTGATGCCGTTAACGTTCTGCTTAAACTGTCAACGACTGTAGGAAAGACATATGCTGGGAAGGAAATCCACTGGGACGACGTTTGGAAGAAAGGATTGGGCGTAGGGTTAGTGCTAGGCCTGGGAGTTGGACGCAACACGATGATGGTAGGGGGAGAGACGGGTCGAGAGTGACTGATAGGAGGTGGCACGAGCCCAGCTGCTAGGGACAGATGCCACTAGCATAGCCGTAGAAAAAGCATAGTTTGGAGACTGTACAACTGTCGGACAGAATATGGTCTACGATGTTTGTGTATGCATCAGTGGCACCATCACAAAATATTGGAGCAGTACTCCATTATAGTTCACTTGATCGTTACAGAATGTTAGTGATTGTTGGAGGCTGAAGTATTTTCTTGATCTGAAGAGGAAGGTCAGTTTTTGAGATGCAGTCTTTGCTATTTTGAAAAACGTCACGTGTGTTCACCAGGTGAGAGCCTCAGTGATAGTGAGATCTAGTTTTTGGAGCGATCCCGTGGGCTTTAGTTGTGTGCTGCTTATTTTTAAGAGGGGTGAGGTAGGATGGTGATTTCTTGATAGTTGCATGGATTGTTATATTAATTGATTTTTGAAGTTAAAATAGAAATTATTGGCATAACTTCAATGGAGTATGCTTTCGAGGTTTTGGTTCATGCAGATTTGGTGCGTGCTATCTAGGTTGCATGTGAATACGCTTGGGTGCGGAAGGTTAAACTTGATCGAATGGCGGTATCATCTGCGTAAGTGTTGGTATTGCTTAAGGTAACGGCAAGTATGTCGTTGATGTATAGAAGGAAGAGTATGTATGAACAAACGAAAACCTAGTGCACACCAGATTTGATAGTATGGGTCAGAGATCTCTTCTCCAGTAGCACACGCCTAGATATTGCGATCTGTCAGGGAGCACCGATTCAAGAGATTGGAGATGGATGGAGACCACAGGCGGACAAGTTTGAGAGGAGATTCGTGTGCTAGATACGGTTGAAAGCTTTATTGATGTCGAGGGCAACTGCACTGCTTTCACCAAATTTCTCTATGGTGAAGAATGACACACCTGAGTAGGTTTCCAACATATCTGGCTTTACGAAAGCCGTAGTGGTGGTCATTATGAAGGGAGGGAAATTTCAAAGTGTTGCAGAATGTTGTTGTTAAAGGCTCACTCCATTACCTTGGAGATATCGGAAGAGAGTCCGATAGGAAGCTAGTTGGCATGGTCAGAGAGCTTGGCCTTCAGAGAAATGGGACACACTGTAGTGTGCTTGCAAAGATCGGGATATATCTCTGGAGGGAGAGAGAGTGAGAGATACAGACAGTATGAGAGAGAGATGGAGCGAAAGATAAGGACAGAGAGAGAGAGAGAGAGAAAGAGAGACAATAGATTGTTCAGTATAGAAGCTAGCTGTGGGGCGCGTTTTTAAAATGCCAATGGAAGGGCCACCACTGTCAGAGCGTATGTGACCATGGTGCTATGCCTACTGGAGTGGAAGAGGATAGGTTTGGAGTAGATTTAGCTGCGCAGTGTGGAATTGGATGTAAAACATACAAAGTAGTGGATTTTTTCTCTGCAGGAGTACTGCTCACGGAACCAACATGTTTTCGATATATGGAGGAAAGGAAAATTCCTCAAAGTCGAGCAACATATGCCTACAACCATCAACATCAATACAGGTGTGAGATCTCACTGTCTCTTAATATCATTCTTGATGACTATATATAAAATATTGCACTAGCCGCATACGAGGTTTTCTCTTCAGGAACAGGAAATACTTCGGCTCTGATAAGTTCCCTACCTTTGTAAAATAGAAATGCAACTACCATTAGTGTACCTCTCGTGTATCTGAGACTGCATTGTTCTTACACACATACACACTTTAGACTGTATCCCAATGCAAGATAGCCAGCAAATTTGGAAGTAGTCATGCAATAACATGTTATAATCATTGGATTTCTAAAGCAGTTTCCACTCTCCTTCTGAAAACATAATCCATCTGCACCTCTAAACCAGGAATCTACATACTTCTTTATGTTGAATCAGCTGAGGCATTCGTAAATGGTATTATCATCTCTAGTGTTCTTATACAGAACTTATATAGTTCAGTAATTTTTTTTCAGTTCAATTTGTCTGAAAATCTTCAAGTAAAAGACGTTGCAACTGAACATCAATCCCATCGACATAACTTGTACTGTAGTGTCAACAACATTCATGGGTACATTTAACTCAGTAAAAATAACATTATATTTAATTTCATATGCGGATAGTATCTTTCATCACTGTGAAAGAACAAAACACCGTTTAACTTTTCGATGATTAGTATTTCAGTCTGCATGCATTGTTGATCCCATATCTACCTATGTGAACAATTTCGCAATAAACTTCCCTGTTATATGTGCATATAGATACCTATACACCTATTATGGTCTTTAGATTGTAAATGGTTTCCAATAAAAGTACATATATATCACCATTCAATACCGATGAGGGTGTGCAAAACAACAGCACCTACAACATTATATAGCATTATTTAATAATGTGATTCATTCTTAATCTTAGGGACGGTTCCCATTTGATTCGAACACTCTTCTATTTTCCCACAAGCTTTGATTTGTGTCAATATCAGCGACTATTGATTCCAAATTAATGGTGATTCCGAATGAAAGGTCACAGTTCCAGAGAATATAAGGCTATTCAATTATTCAAGTATATCATACATATAAAAAAGAGGCACTTACGCCTCCAGGTTAACGCCAAGTTATCAAAACACGTTGTATATGTCAATGGGTTTTTTTATTATATATAACCCCACTTCATCATCAGTGTAAAATCAACCATTATGGTTTTTAAAGGAAGTTAAAATAAATAACGATAAAGATCGAACGTGATCTATAATGCTATACATTTTAATGAATTGCCATGATATAAACTAAATGAATCATATGAATATGGAATGTATCGAAACCTTTAGAAACATTCAAATGTGATGCGCATTATAATAAAACGCCCAAGGCATGCCAAAAACAGTCGAACATTTAAAAGGTATAAACATATTATACCCTTGTGTTAGGGATCCTCTAGATTTTCTGAAAATGAGTATATATCCGATGAGAGTAATATAAAATATTCTGCTTTTATACTCTAATTATATGCTTTTTGCGTATCATGTTTCCTTCTTTACGTTTATAATATTATTTGCATTTTACATACATATAGAATACATTTTATATACATAAAATCCTTATATATCATAGAGTAACGAAAACGATTTATTCTGCGAGCTATAGTTTACACAAACTAACAGTGTAATAAGTACTCTGTCAGTGTTTGGTAACATCATTGTTTGTATTGTAAAGTAAAAAAGATGGGTTTTGAATAAGCAATAGCCGTATTCTAACTTTTTTTAAATGACATGTGCCAGTTCTTTGTATTTCTCACTGTACCTCGTATGAAAATAACCGAGATATATTACCTGCCGAAATATATATAACTATAAATACATTGTGCCTGAGAGGTATAGACAGTCTGATTTGCCAGCATTTCTAAATATCACAACCGAGGGGGACTCATAAGCTAACAGGGGAACCTCCATGTTGTCGTTTGGCCTACTAGAAATAGCAGCCAAATCCTTCAAATGCACCTAACTGTTTACAAAAGAAATGAACATTGGTAAATTGTATTAAATGTTGTCGATTATATAAAAAAAGTTACGTTCACGGCTGGAACATCTTTTATCAGTTGCTTATTCAATCATAGCAGATGTTCGGTTAAACAAAAACACTAGCAACAACGAAGATGTGGTCTTCCGTTAGGTGAAATTGCAGTAATAGATTTGTAAACGTAGAAGCATTACTAACTAATAGTTAATCCAGCACAGATTAGAAAGTGGAAAGTTCTTGTTATTGTGAACGTTATGCATGATTATTCTATGAAGCAATACATCTAAATGTTCTGGTTTTCTTTCCAGACACGGATGGATCACCATTCCACCTGCTATCTACCATCACCTTAGAACATTGGGTGTCATGATTTTGGGATTTCATTGAAGCTGGATTAGAAATTTCTACTTAAATAAAAGCTGCAAATTTACAATAAAACACAGGTGCTGTGGTTCGTAATTGTTCTCGGGAGGATATATTAAATTCCTCGATTGAATCCACGAAACTGACAAGGATAAAGACAAATTTATATATATAGTACAGTGTTTAGGTTGTACTTGGTACAACTACCTCTAAAAGACCAATAGAGCACCAATACACGTTGTTTGTGGAGTACAAATTTATTGTGGAAATTGGAAATTTCAATGCCTAACACTAACCAGTGGTTTCATCCTGAGCTGGGAATATATTCAAACTGAAAATTCAGTCCAAAGACACCATATCCTTAATATAGCGTCTGATCACTGTGTGGAATTGAACCTTCCAATTCCTAAAATAAATATGTTTATAGATACATGTGTGCACGATGCTCGTGCATGGCATTGATAATGTTGGCTGACACAAGTTAATGGAAGGAGTAATATATATATATATATATATATATATATATATGGGGGGGGGGGTATATCTTTATATTTTACAGAAAAACTAAAATTATTACACCTAAATGTTTTGCTCAAGTGTATTGAAAGTATTTACTTAGGTAGGTATTTCAAAACATTCTACTTTATATCTTTAGAATAGAACGCTAGTTGATTTCTTATCACAAAACAATATGCAATATTTATTCTATTCACTTTTCCGTTTTCCACCTCAAGAAAATAAAGATAGATTGGAAAAAAAAAATTATATATATCTTACGTGCCTCATAAAAGTATCTAATATTTCCTAGTGTAATGATAAGCTGCGAAATTCATTACACATGGGAAATTATCAGGTTTTCCCTCTAACTCCCAGTATCATATCAACACCTCGATGTTCCAGGCCCTATTTCTTGCACTAGATATTTCGATTTTCTAAATAACGAATTTCTTTGGATTTGTTATACTGTCGTTCTTTTATATATAATTGTTATAGCAATATCATACGTTGCTGCCATAAGAATCAATAGGGTACCGATTTGGAAGAAGAAAGAACCGGATTGAAGGTTAATACCCCATCAGTGTTATTTTCTCTTCCTCTTTTGTAGTTTATATGCCCAAGACACCTACGATTTGCTAGCCCTTTCAACAATGATTATGGGTTCCCAAAAATATGTATTATGTATATTCGGTATCGATGCAAATAACTCGTTCTCTCTTCATTGCCATTTTTTTTTCTTGAACTCTAGAAATAAATCATTATAGATTTATTTGTAGCGTGGAGAACCACCGTACAGCAAACAGTCAGCTCCGTGGAAACCGAGTTTGCGGAACGGTTTCAATCTTTGGTTAAATGTAATTTAACTCTTCATTTATACAACATTCGGAAATCCTATGAACGATGCTCTCTGCATGGAAAAAGGATTGTAGAGCGACCGAAATAATGGAGTGCCATATTAAAAGCTTTTCTGTATTTAGTTATGTCAGTCCACGTTCAGTTTTGAACTTGCAAACATGTTGACGGCTAACTACTCACTCCAGAAAGAACATCACAAAGCACTGACATGATATGAAACCTTTCAATTCAACCGCGATAACTGGCATTATTTATTTTTGCTGAGAGGGCTAAGGGACTTAGACATTGATTGGTAGTTTATCAGTTGAACATCAATGCATTGTTGCCTCATTGGGAATTATACATTGTGCTCCGTTGATGAACACTCAGTTGTATTTGTCTAAAGGTCCAGAATTAAGGATTAGATACTGTAAATAATGATATATATATATGTATATATATATATATATATATATATATATATATGTGTGTGTGTGTGTGTGTGTGTGTGTAGTTTTCATATATATATTTTATATCACAGTGGGTATCAATACCGGCATTGGTTACAGATTACCAACGGGCCAGACACTGGTTTATTGCATTTCTGGGGGTGAGAGTTTTGATTGATTACATGTTCAAACTCGGGGTGGAACAAATACCATACAGGGTACTTTTATTCGAAAGATATAAACGTATACGCATCTCACTTTCGCTGTCCGTCTCTCTCTTTCTTTCTCTGTATATATATATATATATATAACTTGTTAGTGGGAAACATGGTGAAAGGCCTTCGTGCATGTATATATAACAGGGCCTTCGTGTATGTA
>JAOPJM010001463.1:11178030-11192432 GCA_027124095.1 Muusoctopus leioderma | reverse complement strand
GAACCTCTTGTTAAGATATGTTCCAAAAACCACATTCATATATCAATAAATAAAAAAGTTATAGCTGTTTTACAAAATCAGTCTAAATTCTTGATAATTTTAGAATTTAATTAGAAATATAGTAACGAAAGGGTAGAAAGAGGGTCAACATAAACTAGCCAGGGCTAGTTTAATAATATATATAAAATTGATGTATGGAGGATGTCACACAAAGCTGCATATATAAACACATAGCTTATGAAGACTATACCACAGATCGAAGGCTAAACTATATTGAATGTTTAACTACTTTTGCATATTATGATTAATGTCATTTTTTCAATCACTGTTGGATTGTTATAAATTATCTAACTGGATCCAGTTTAGCTCACCTTTCCAGACAGCACCTAATGCACATTACCAGAATGTTGTATTTGAAAACGTATGCAGATTTATCTAATTGCAATTTGGATCTTTATCATGGACTGATAAAGGCAAGGAACTGTCTTTTAACCAATGACCAGAGTTCAATAATGTCAGGTGTAACAACTAAAACTCAGCATTTCTTTTTCATATGTGCTGTTAAGCCAAAAAATAGCATCTACTACTTTCACACAGGTTACGCTATCACATGACGATCAAGATTCAAAGCAGATGTTTACACACACAGGGTGTGTATCCAGTGACAATTTCAACACAACACGCACACGCACACACACACAATGTTTGTGTCCAGTGACAATTTCTGATATGCTACATACATTGTGCACATCCATGTTGACAGCGCTTAGATTAAGTTTCATTTAAAATTATACATGCTTCTCATATCATAGGTTTGAAATGATCATTCCAAATAACCAAAGAATATATAACTGACAGGGACAATATCAATGTATATATGTATTACCTGCATACCCCTTCTCTTTTACTTACTTTTATGTCTCTTTGGATATTAATCTTATGTAAATTTTCCCAAGATATTTCTATCTTGAGATAATATAGTAGAAAGGAATTCTGTGAACATTCCTTAAATAATAGTAAACATTAAATACACAACAGATAAATGCATCAAGCATAGCTATATTTAATTCCATAAATGCACCATCATATCTTGGAATTAAGTGTTTTAATCAGCAGGGAGATGCAAACATAGCATTAAGACCCTTCAACATGTGTTTGTACATAATGAATTTAAAGAATAAAGAGACAAAAAAAAAGTGAAATCAATATAATAACCAATATTTTTCTATGAAATAAAGGAAGGAGAATTATCCAATTCTATTCTTCTATAAAAATGGAAAACAGTAAATCCGTTGGTTTTTTTTTTCAATGTATAAAATAAAAATAAAAACACATGATGGCCACATGAACAGTTTTTAATTTGTCACACCGTATTTTGTTAAATCTCAGATATTTCTATGCATATACTAGGTGCCAATTTATATTGCATGTCAATACTGGTAAGTAGGAGTTGAACACATTAGAAAAACTGTAGATAATTTTTCAATCCAAAGAAAAATGTCTGGCACAATACTCTTCAATTTTATATATTCTTATTAGTTCTTTATACATCTACAGATGTACATATCTGGACATATCATTAGTGTTGTATCCCAGAGTCACTGTGTGTTTCATATCTTACAGGTGACCTGACTGAGGTTGATCAAGCCTCAGCCTGTGCCCAAACAGCATTCTACTGACTCCCATTGGTCAACCCTCTTTAGCCAGAGCCATTTGGATGCCTTCTCCGCTGCTTCCACATTGTTGTTAACTGCTTTTCCCCTGCTCACTCCTGTAATAATATGCTGTTAAGAAAATTCTCCCATTATTATTTTTATCATTACTAAATCTTACACCTTGTCAGAACTTGCTTACATACATCTCCCTTCCTCTTACCACCCATAACATACCTCACACTTCCTCGACTCAACCCTTCCATTGTTTAAGAATCCTTCTGAAACATTATGTCTGCCTTATATCTTCCTCTAAATTGCTAACCTATAAACTCAAACTAAATCTTAGCTTCATTCAACCATCTCAATCTTCTTAAATCTGGATGAGTTTACCGCCTAAAAACTAATAAATAAATAAGATAAAATCCAAAATCTAGCAAAGCTGGTGGTAGTCTGCATTGTAAACAGTGAATCCATAGAAGAGTACATGAAGGAGTTCAGTAAGTTCATCATCACGAAGAGTGAAGAATCTAACATTTTGGGATCTTGCTCTTCATCTGAGAGCCAAGAAGATAGAGAAAGTGTTGCCTTGGTTGCAAACTATTGGGTGATTAAGATGACAACACTTTCTCTATCTTCTTGACTCTCGGTTAAAGAGTAAGAGCTCTAAACGCTAGATTCTTCACTCCTCATGATAAATGAATTTACTGAACTATCAAATATAATAAATAAACTGCCTAGCAAGTAGTAAATCACAGAGAAATAATTACATTGAATTAGTGGCAGCAGCTAAATCACCACCACCATCATTTGCATTGGCTTTTCCATACTGACATTGGTTGAACAGGTTGTCACGGTCCGAGTCAGTTCTTATTCAAAGTTACTGCCCCCCTTGATGGGTCAGAGACCACATCTCACTTGTACATTACATTTTTGGCATGTTGTCTGCAGCTGGATGCCCTTCCTATCACGCACGGGGAGAGAGAGAGAAAAGGAAGCCAGGGGAGAGAGTATGATAGGAGCGGAAGGGAGATAGAAGAGGGACTAATGTAAGAAAGAGATAGGAGAGAGCTAGGGTGAGAAGAGTAGTGGGTAAGCAGAGGGGCTAAGAGAGAGAGAGAGTGATAGAAAAAGGAGGAGAGAAAGTGTCTTAGAGAGTGGGTGATAGATGAGATAGTAACGAAGAGAGAGATAACAGTAGTAACAAGATGATTGTGGCAGAAAGCCTTAACCCTTTCGTTACCGTATTTCTAATGAATTACACAGCCTACAATTTTTCAATTAAGTTTGAAAATAATCAAGAATTAGTAAAATAGCTAACTTTCTTGTTGAGTTGGTGTTTGGAACCTAACTTAATAAAATTTCTTACATAAAATTATTATGGAAGGTTTAAATTTAAATATGGACACTTTAAAACAAATGGATTTTATTATAGAACCAAAGGGCGGTTTCAGGCGGTTTGGTATCAAAACGGTTAAATAAATAAACACGACAAGCACCCAGATGTAGTAGAACTCAATATATTATTGCACTCCAATGCATACACTTGCGAGATAATATCCTTGTAACAGGTATACCTACACTCCAATAGGTGGCAGTGTACAGGCTGCAATAGATATAGAGTAAAGTATCAAGACAGAAACATAGGAAAAAGTTCAAATAGATTTTAATAGATGTAATTGTTACATCTATTAAAATTACTAGTACTTTTCATTATGTTTCTGTCTCTTGATATATATATATATATATATATATATATATGGGACCTAGTCTTTTAAGACTAGGTCCTATATATGTATATGTGTATGTATGTATGTATATATATATATATATATATATATATTTACACACACACACACACCCACATACATAAACAAAAATATGCTTATTGAGTTGCTTTTCATGATAAACACCAGGAAATATTGTTACCCCTTACCCCCCCACTTCATTAAATAAATAGGTCCTCTCCAATTATTTAAGATTATTCTAACAAATTGAAGAAACACGAAGAAAAAAACCCCTGAAGCTTCGTTTTTTTTTCTCTAAGACTTTAAATCCAAGCACATGGTGGCAGCCATCAGGCATTACACATTAGTCTCAAGCGAATGCCTCTGAAAAGCTTATTGCAATGCTAAGTGAGTGGCAGTTGGTAGTTGGGCAGCAGCGGAATTGCAGTTGGGCAGCAGTTGAACGGCAGTTAAGCAGCAGTTGAACAGCAGTTAAGCAGCAGTTGAATAACAGTTGGTTGGCGGTTGGACTCTTCAATACTTAGATTTTGTGTATTCTATAATGTTTTAGGCTTAAACGAAGCCCTCCCTTATAATATGTGCTGTTTGTCACCCCCATTCCAGCTTCCTCTTGCCCTAATCTGTATGTGTGTGTGTGTAGAGGGAGAGGTGTCCCTCACTCCTGTTTTTTTTTTACATAAGAAAGAAGACTTGCCTGCTGGGTTAATGGTGGTGGTGGTTGGTGGTTTGTAGGGGTGGTTTGTCAGGTGTAGGGGCTTTAGTGATGGTAGTTGGTGGTGGGATGTAGTGATGGATGTTGTTGTGTGTGGGTGACTGAAAGTAGATTCTGAATTTTTGGCAGGAGGTGAAACATTTTAGAGGCTTCTAGCTGAGAAACTTGAAACAATGATAGTGGTGGTAGTATGTGTTTATGTGGTTGTGGTGGTGGTGGTGGTGGTCGTGGTGAATGTGGTAGTGGTGTTGTGTGTTGGTGGTGGAGGTTAATGTGGTAGTGGTGGTTCATGTGGTAGTGGTAGTGGTGTGTGTGTGTGTGTTGTGGTTGTGGTGGTGGTGGTGGGGGTTAATGTGGTAGTGGTGGTATGTGTTGTTGCTGATGTTGTTTAGCCCTAGGTCAGCCCTGGTAGTATGGTAGTATATATTTATGTATGTCTTGGTGGTCGTGGTGGTGAAGGTTAATGTGGTAGTGGTGGTGGTGTGTGTGTGTTGTGGTTGTGGTGGTGGTGGTTAATGTGGTAGTGGTAGTGGTGTGTGTGTGTTGTGGTTGTGGTGGTGAAGGTTAATGTGGTAGTGGTGGTTGTGGTGGTGAAGGTTAATGTGGTAGTGGTGGTTAATGTGGTAGTGGTGGTGGTGTGTGTGTGTGTGTTGTGGTTGTGGTGGTGGTGGTTAATAATGTGGTAGTGGTGGTATGTGTTGTTGTTTAGCTCCAGGTCAGACCTGGTAGTATGGTAGTATATATTTATGTGTGTCTTGGTGGTTGTGGTGGTGGAGGTTAATGTGGTAGTGGTGGTTAATGTGGTAGTGGTGGTGGTGTGTGTGTGTGTGTGTGTTGTTGTGGTGGTGGTGGTGGTGAATATGGTAGTGTGTTGTTGTTGTGGTTGTTTAGCCCCAGGTCAGCTTTGATTTAGGAATTCTATTATCAAAGGCATTCAAGTCATGCCCATCCCATTTTTTTTCAGGCATTGTATATCTAGGACTACATCGTCCAATGTGTCCTTTTTATTTAAGATGGTAGGGTGTGATTTGAGGAAGATTTAGCTGCTATTTCTAGCAGGTCGAGCGACCATGTAGAGGTTCCATCATTGCCTAGGGTGGTGGTGGTTGTGGTTGTGGTGATGATAGTACTGGTGGTGGTGGTGGTTGTGTATGTGTGTGTGCGTGTGTGTATGTGTGTGTGTGTGTGAGTGTGTGTGTGTGTGTGTGTGTGTGTGTGTGTGTGTGTGTGTGTGTGTGTGGTAGATATAGATAGAGTGAGAGAAAGAGAGAGATGTAAGTCCCCTCTTCATCTTAAGACATCGTGGCTCGCATAAAATTTAAAAGTACCAGAGACGTCACAGGTCTATTTATTTGAAACATTCTGACTGAGAGTTAAGATTGTCGTGTGTGTACAAAACATAGCGTCGATGATGAGAGACCTTTTGCCATGACCTTCCGAACAACAAATCTTAAGGCTAATCACTTTATAATCTTTCACTATAGCATAATTCATTGTGGTAATAGCAGTGATTATTTTATAACAAGAGAGTGGCGAGGAGGGAAGAGAGTGGCGAGAAAAGGGAAGAGAGTGGTGATACGAGAGAAGAGAGCGTTGATACGAGAGAAGAGAGTGGTCAGACGAGAGAAGAGGGTGGTGATAAGAGGGAAGAGAGTGGCGAGAAGAGGGAATAGAGTGGTGATACGGGAGAAGAGAGCGGCAACACGAGGGAAGGGAGTGGTGAGACGAGAGAAGCGAGTGGTCAGACGAGAGAAGAGAGTGGCGAGACTAGAGAAGAGGGCGGTCATACGAGAGAAGACAGTGGTTAGACAAGAGAAGACCGCGGCAAAACAAGAGAAGAGAGTGGTCAGACGAGAGAGGAGAGCGGTGATACGAGAGAAGAGAGTGGTAAGACGAGAGAAGAGACCGGTGAGACGAAAGAAGAAGGCAGTGAAACGAGAGAAAAGTGCACTGAGAATTTGAGAAGAAAATACGACAGTAGTGATACGAGAGATGAAAGCGTTGAGGCGAAAGAAGAGAGCAGGGAGACGAGAGGTGAGAGCTGCGTGACAAAGACGAGAGCTGCGAGACAAGATACGACAGCTGCGAGACGAGAGCTGAGAGCAGTGATAAGAGAGAAAAAAGAGCTGGGATACGCGAGAAGAGAGCTGCTAGTCGAGGTAAGTGTGCAGCGAGTAGAGAAAGCAGGAGAAGGAAACTGGAGCAGCGAGAAAGGAGAAGAGCACGGAGACGAGGAAAGAGAAAGCGAGATGAGACAAAACAAAAGATCAATGGCACAAAGAAAACAAGGAAAGAGAGAAGCGAGATGAAACGAAACAAAAGGGCAACGTGACAAGGAAAACTACCAACGTGAGGATGGAAGATGACACAAAGAGGGAAGAGACCAGCGGAAACAATTGAAGAGATCAGTGGGACAGTGAGAGAAATCAGCGAGACAATGCAATGGATCAACGAAACGGAAAACTGAAGCACAGGTATGACAGAACGGAACTCCGGGACGAGGTAACATATGCACAACCAACGAATTTGAGGAGATAGATGGATGGATGGATGGATGGATAGATGGATCGATGGATGGATGGATGGATGGATGGATATGGGAAATATAATTGTGCTCTGACAAGCTCATCCCATAATTTGATATATATAAACATATACTATCCCATCACTAATTGTTAACGTAGTAAAGTTGATTGTGGTTTATATATACTTCATTATGTTATACCACTGTGAAAGACCTAAGACTGACTTAGCGTAAGTTGATTGGAACTTACTATTGTATTCAACTATTTACTGCAGCATCATAAACATTTCAAATCGATAGTGTATTGTTTGCATTGGCAATTATCTAGATAACATTATTTATATAACCGACATCCTAAATGTTTAGCCATTGAAGGAAATTCCACGTGGTGTCTCGACTTGCTACAGATAGCAGCTAAATGTCTCGGAAATCATATTCTAGAGAAATTTTATAAAATGAATTAAACATTGGATAATATATATGAGGTAAACTCTTTCTGAAAAGATGGGAAGGCTACCGCTAGATCGCTTTTGATCATATATATAGTCGACCAGGTTTAGCAAATTACCGCAACAACAACTTTACTGAGTTAAATAATGTACAACAATTGCCTGATATGCTGTTACAAAAACATCCGTTTACCCAGAAGTATACCGCGTATATACAATCGTTATACCTAATACACAAAAGCAACTACTCCAGTACATTTTTCACAAACGTTTATAAACACATTCTTAATATAAAATATACATTGAGAAGCACAGGGACGGAAAATATATTGCGTGATTTTCATGCTTTCCTGGGCAGTGAAATGGCAGACTCCTCAGGGAGGCAGAAAGAATACCTAGTGCTATTCATTCTGCATCACTGTGTTCTGATAAATCCCGCTGACGCCAAATGATCTACCCCAGGAGGGGTGGATAAAGAATCTACCATTCTAGGGCGGTGAACTAGCGGAATCATAGGGAGGGATGCATTGCGCTATTTGTTCCAGCTCTTTACGTTTTGATTTCTGAGTTCGAATCCTGTGTGGTAGACTTAATCCGGCACCCGGTTTAACACCATCGCCCGGCTCCTGGATGTCTTTAGCGGAGACTTCTCGGTTGCAAGCATTCCGATCAGGTCTCCGGTCTGAGGATAACTGTTTCCCTACCTCTCAGTATTCTCGAAGGGCCTAAAAAAGGGTGATGGTCACTGCCTTCTCTCCTGACTAACCGATAAACAATTGATCCTGTCCCGCAAACTCAAATCGTCGCCCACCTATCGATCTCACTCGCTACATGTTGAAATATACATTTTTGTTATACAGAAACAAGTACATTAACATATACATAAGATATATGATTGTGTGATGTTCATGGCTTTTCATTAGTAATAGAGCATATATTTTTGGTAAACTTTTTATTTGATCAATATCGAAACTATCTGGCAGTTTATCCTTGTCGTGAGCTTTTATTTTTGGTGGTTGCTGTTTGCAATGTAATATATTAAAGAGAATATTGTGATCATAGCGACACAAATGTATTCAGTAGAATTATTAGTACTCAGATTTACGTTGCTTTCATATGAGTGGTCGTGTTGTTAGGTTCAGTTATTAAACTGATGGCAGATTCGGAATTGAAAAGTCATATTATCAACGGGCGATTGGTACCTCTTTGTTGAAATTAGTGTTGACTAGTAAACTGGCTGACAAAAACTTGTATTTTTCTATCTCAAGAACTGACTGGAATTATGTTTTTGAGCAAACGTTATTTTGTATTTATAATACAGGAGAATATGTGCGTAATTTTATGCCTGGTGAATGTTTCCTGGCAAGTAACTTAACTTTGTACGTTTTAACATTTTAACTATATCCTATTCAAATAAGATTGCAGTTTCTTTCTGCAACGATCAGGATTCTTCGAAAAGCTTTACATTAGAGGATTTTGCAGGGTTTAGGAATATAAACGAGAATTCTACATTTATGTATTTGATAAGTTTATTGATTGTCTTTGGAGTTCATCGTACTGATGGATTTGTGAAATTTAGTTGTTTTTGTTTTTTATATTTCTCAACGGCTGTTGCTGCAAGATTATTTTAATCTATGACTTTAGGCATAGGGTTGTCATAAATACTTGTACACATTTTATACTACAGAATCAATGCATTGTATTGTCCATAGAAGAAATTGAAATCAAAGACAGGACAATAGAAGCAAGATAATAAAAATCTTCTGCCACAGTACTTTATCATATTTCCAGATTTGATCACTGAACCACACCTTAAGTATATACAAATATTTATCTAAAATCACACGCAAACATGCGATGAATTAGTTGCTTTACCTTTAACCTTTTCTGATCAGCAGTATCTTTCAATTTCTAAGCAGCTATACTGAAAATTATTTAGATATTCGTGTAATTGATGCACGTAAAATAGAATACGTGCCCAGACACTAAACCAATCACAAAAACGGATTTCACTATAGAACCAATGATATAAAATAACCTATACATTAATTTAATTATTTGTCTGTTGGACCCACAATATTACGCACCATGATCATTTCTTACGTTGTTATAGGGCCTCAAAGCTAGAATTAGGGGTCACTTAGTTCAATCAAGTATTTCAGTGATACTTATTTCATAGACACACGAATACTAAAAAGAAAAAGACTATGTTAAAGGGCGGGATTGGAACTGAAAATGTAAAAACAAGTAAGTTATTAAATACCACAAAACTATTTGTTCGGCTATCTATCGATACGCAACTATATAAGAATGATTTCTCATAACAATACTAAGCCAAGTGTTTCCTAGTCATCATTAAATCGGATTGAATTTACCCTAGTATATTTCTGGTATGTATTTTATCGACAACGGTTTGAAGAAATGCGAAGTCAACTCCGATCAGATCTGAACGTGAAATGTACAGGTAAGAATTTAAATATGTTAAAGTATTTCCTCCGAAGCTCTTCTATTTTCTCCCCACCCCCACCTCCACCAGCTTCTTGTTACACAATAACAAAAAATACAATATTTTTCAAAATTAAAATATATATACAGGACAAAGAAATGAATATGAACTATACGTGTGATAAACTAGATACCACGGAAGGACAATTTTAGATACACGTGAATATCTAATTATTTGTCAGGGTTATATTTAATCATATCAATAAATCTTGATACAACGTTGCTTGAAACAAAGTAGAAATTCTTAATACATAATCACCAATGAATTTAACCAAGCAGTATAGAAACATAACACTAAGTGGGGCTGTGAATCAAATTTCTTCGATTATTATATGACTCTTATGACTTCTAGATTAATCCTACAACACCACATAAATATGCTTAGTTGAATTTACTGCCAAATACTTTAAACTTAATGTTTTATTAATATGTTACTTCTGTTGTTAAACGAATGAAAGTGGTATGTTACAATCAACTGTTCATGATGCTGCTGCTTGTTATGAACGTTCCACTCACACTCACAAATACACACAAACACACGTTCAGGCATACATGTAAATGTAAATACACATAGTGAGCTACACATAAACATACACACATGAATAGAAACAAGAATGTCTTATGACCAGATAATTCTATTTAAATAACCAATCAGATCTTTTGGCGTCCCTTGCAGAATGTAATAAATAGTACGTAAAGTTAATATATTCTTATATCATGAATATAGTTTCGCAGCTAAATACTTCCACATTCCCAAATAGGTAATTTATATGATGAAGTAATTTATATCAATAATCTAATAGGTGAGGGATTGTTATGTGTGTCTGTGAAGTAAAAGCATAATCATGTTGAGTCATCTGAGCTTTCTCCTGTATTTGTAATTCTTTTAGACACTGAAATTATCTTAATCTAAAATTTTAGGGATAATTTTTCCCGTTTACAAATGGTGGGAGCCTCTCTTTGATTATTATGGAAATTTTAAGAAATATATTATTCATGTGTTAAATCGTTAATAACCTCCTTAACTTCTGGTATTATTAATCAGATGTGTAATAAATCTCCATTTCCAAGGCGCCCGGCTATCGCTGTTACATAATCCAGATGTGCTGGTGCGTATTCCTAACAGATATACACACTGATGTATGTCGAGTAACTTCTACTCCCAGCAGATGCAACGTCATACCTGGAACGGGTTGTTGCCTTATATTTTGGTATTAGGTCGAAATATCTCGTATTTTATTTCTGAGTTTTCCCAAGCACATAATTTATATACGTGTATAAAAGTAGATTGATTTGGATATGGATGCTACTTTATAGAGTGGGTACTCAATGAACATAACACTGGTTGTACGGTGATAGCCAAGGATACAAGAATGTTGTTTGTCATTTTCCCCATTTACTTTAGATGGAAGACGAAATAGGAGCTGTCCTAGCATGAAACAAAGGAAATTGTTTGAAATGGTTGTAACTGCATCACAGCCTCGGCTTGCATAGTTTACCTCTTGTTTTACTGTACTTCTAACTGGAATTGACATATATCAAGAGAATTTACGGCTTCAGAGCACACTGATTTTGTTTCGATTTTGGTTTTAAGTAAGCCCAAATCATATATATATTTAATGAATTTTGAAAGGCCGACAAGACACATCATTTCTTTCCTTTTCTCTTCTAGCGGTGACGTTTTGCGCTAAGATATAAAATCGGTAGTTACACAGCAGATAACATTTACTCATAACACAGATGTGAATGCACAAAATCAATATTACACAAGAGTAAGTGTTGTAGAGTACTAAATCGCATCACTGTATACCATGAGTTCAAATGTTACCCTTCACAATTGTACCTTTCTTTCACTCGGCGTGTGGGGTTAATAAGATTTGTACTAATAATATACTGACAAATAATTGAATAGTGAAGGTGCGTGACCTAGTGGTTAGGCTACTGGGCTCATGATCGAAGCATCGTGATTTCGATTCCCGGTCCGGTACGCACGTTGTGTTCTTGATTCCCGCTTTAGTCCACTCAGTGGAAAATAAGTACCAGCAGTTGATGCATCTCTCTCTCCGTCCAGGTGTCACATCCCCGATGTTCCGCTGGGTCAAGCATGGGAGGGCCTAGTTCAAGAGTGGGCAATAATTTTCGTCCGCAGGCCACATGGGAACGTTTGGAAAATCTCGCGCGACACTGAAATTATATAGCCAAATGTTATAAACTATTATTGGTATTGGTAGGTATTTTAATCAATTTCAACTGTTTATATGCACATTAATGTTAAAGGTAATGCTGGAAAATAAACTTTAGAAAATCATTTCAAAATAAGACACACCATATACAAACAGAATGTTTTACTGGTTCAAATGGTAAGTAAAATTGTAGCTATAGGTTTACCTATTTTTTTGTAATTGTTGTTATAAAAGTTAATAATTTTATGAAACGTAGATGTGTTCAATATGAACGTATTTAAATTCTAATTAAATGAAGTGTGAACGGTAAACTCGAACTTGAAGCATTTAAACCTAAACGAATGGACCTAAATACTGCAAGAAAGTTCGACCGACGATTAAGCGATTCTGCCAATCTTCTGTCCTTTTAGATAGCCGAATGATGTAACTTAGAATGAGTATTGGATATGGTTGCCTAAGCTAGCTAATTTAGTGTTTAGTAATTCTGTATTGTCTAAAAATATGGCATTATACGTGAAATACACGCTAGTCCGTTACCGGTGATTTTTTTTCTCTACAAAATGTCTTTACTTTTGCCGATGTCAGTCATCCAAAATTGTTATTACTGTTTTTCAGGGGTGACCAGACAACTGCCAAATAAGTCAACCTCCTATATTGAACACCGAACGGGCCTTTATACCTGTTCCAAAAATATTCTACTAAGTGTTTTTGAAAGTAAGTTTAAAGTCGACTGTTTAGATTTGAAGCAGAGAGTAGCAGGCGCAGAAGATAATCTGTATCCTCTCATAACAGACAAAGTAACTCACTAACAGACTCCATCACCAGCCCTAATCTTCCTAAAAAGGAAGTAAATAACGTCGTCACTTTTACACGCATGATAAACAGTATTTCCACCACCACTAGCAAGCAATATCAGGGTAGAGTTTCCAATCCCTCTGAAACAACAGAAAGTGGCAAAAACGTAACAACACGAGGAACAATAACATTTACACCAGCATCAACAGTCGCAATCACAACAATAACACCAAAAAGAAAAGCAATAGAACTGACATCTTCAACAACGACACAACTGTAATGGTGAAGAATTCTCTCCCATTCACCAGCGCAGCGATTGCATGTATCAAACTTCTGCATGCGTGCAAAAATGAGGCGAAGGAATATTATAAGTGTAACATTATGCAATATGGTGTTATGATTTCGTCAGCGAAATAATTTAGTGACACCACCACAACACAAGTTACATAGAGCTGCATATTCCAGAGGTTGAATGACTAAAATGTACAGCGGCATATGTTTGGTAGTCAAAATAACCACCTTTCAGAACAGATTCGCATCGTCCGCTCCAATCACCAACAAGGCTCCTTCTTATTTCTGTTGTATGTATTAATGTTGGAGCCTTTACTGCAGTGATTGTAGAAGTTGAAGGGCATCCCACTTGAACTGGGACAACGGAAAGCCCATTTTGCATAGACCGATGATGTTACCGTCATGTTGTAGGACACATCGCAAATCATTGTGTTCCGGAATATAATGGAGGAGTACAACGAGATAACGGGAGCAAGCAATAACTGCGACACGTCGACAGGTTTACAACTCGGCACCTGGAAACACAAGATCATTCGGGACATTGGGTTCTGCCGTTGGATCGAGGGTCTGCTTAAGGTTCTTGGGAGTATGTTTCAGAATAGTCATCCTGGTGGAGGAACTCTGGGAAGGGATTGTGAGCAGGGTAGACACTCTTTCTCAGAAATGGGCTGAGAGAAAGCGGTCCCTGAAAGCTCCGACGGAATTAGCTCATGTCTAGCTCATGTCTAGATCACTTCACCTGACAGTTCTGCCTGGTTTCAGGAACCACTTGATCATATTGGAGCATATGCTTGTTCGCTTCTTGTGTAAGGGACAGCTCCAGTTCGTCGAGAGCTCCTTCTCGTGGAAAGGCGCACTACAAGTAGGGCCAGCAAGCCATGGCTGATGATGTGTAGACACGTGCTCAGGCTGCCACATCTGCAGAGATTCCTAGAATACGACGACGGTGGTGAACAAGTGCGGTCACTGTTCATGCAACACACTTTTCCACAGTCCGTCTCTTTGAGAGAGTTGCAATACTGAGTCAAGCGTAAGATGGGAATTTGGCATCTGGAATGTTGCCAGTCGCTCACTGCACACTACCAACAGGACTATGCGCACAATGGAACGTTAACTCTGGTATTCTATAGAGTGTTAGTAGATGATGTGTATGATGATGGCGTAGATGCTGTGAGGGGGATACTAGAAGACTTTCAGGTCGGGTATTATAGACAATTTCCAAAAAGTCTTGCTACAGGGGAAATGCATTGCATGTTTGGGATATAATCTACACGCATATCAATTTATAACTGCCAGCAATCAAACCTATCCGTGATGCGCATAGGTTAATGTAGGTATTGTCTCTATTTCTTAACCTCCTCTGGCTCACCTCCGAGCCGGCAATGAACTCAGCACAGTTCATCACAGTGATTTCCCTCTGGTTACTGATATCAGCTTGCTCACCTCTGAGCCGTCAATGAACTCACCACAGTTCATCACAGTGATTTCCCTCTGGTTACTGATATCAGCTTGCTCACCTCTGAGCCGTCAATGAACTCACCAC
>JAOPJM010001463.1:11138719-11154384 GCA_027124095.1 Muusoctopus leioderma | reverse complement strand
GGGTAAATAAATCACTTACTTGTGGAGCGATGTCACCGAGCGATGTGTACAGTCCGGTAATAATAATAATAATAATATTTTATTAGCTACAAAAAGCTTACATCCATCGTCATGCATACAATACAGAAAACGTTCAAATCGGGCTTGCAGACATGTGGGGTGAAACAAGACAAGTTTCTTTTAACGAGGGAGGGGGAAGAGACGTTGCACAATTACATATTAAAAATGTATGTACATATATTTGAATATAGAAAATAGTTGCATGTAATAATTAAAATATTATACAAAAACACATTAATTAAAACAAGATATTTTGTAAAAATATCATACAAAACATTTTTGGGTTTTCACCCACACATGGGTGGTCACCCACTGTTTATGTCGGGTTAGAGCACCCCACGTCTCTACTTTCCAACCACTGCTCATATTGTAAACTCTGCATTTGTGTTATTTGTTCCAGGCAAAAGGCCTTTGAATGTTTTTTGCTGACACAGATATAGCAGCTTGGCCTTTTGCTTTGCACCATCATTCACATGCCTCTTGTGTTTGCTCCCTCAACTGGACACAGCTCGGGTATGACCTTGTGGTTTTCGTGCGTCATTAGGACTTGTATGTCCATTGTGACCCCTCCTGACCACAAGTCGCCTTTTTGTTAACGCTGCACTGACCACCCGGCCATATTGTGCTACAAAGGTGATGACTCCGCAAGGGTTGACATCGTTGCCCATACCCTTAACCGTCACTTTCGTATTTCCTTCACCCAGATACTGGGGCACAAGCGTATGCCCGGATGTGTGCCTTACTATTGTGGCCTGTTGTCTGGCTGCATCTTCGGTCCTAAAAACCAACGAAACAGTCCCGTAGGCTTCACCGTGCCCGATTGCAGTTAACCTCGTCGGGATTTGAACTCCGAAAATAAAGCGCCGTAACTAAATACTGCGAAGTAATTTGTCTAACGCTTTAACTAATCTACCAATCCAGAACCCTAATTGCCTTTCATCCTTCCGGGGTCGATAAAATAAAGTACCAGTCAAGTACTGGGGATTGTTGGCCTTGTGCCTAAATTAGAAACAATTATTATTATTATTATTATAAGGGCGGGCAAATTGGCAGAATTGGTAAGGCGTCGGACAGAATGCCTTGCAGTATTCTTTCCGGCCTGCTACGCTCTGAGTTCAAACCCCGCCGTGGCCAGCTTTGCCTTTCATCCATCTAGGGTCGATAAACAAAGTACCAGTCGAGTACTGGGGTCTATTTAATCGACTTACCCCTCTCCTAAAATGTATGGCCTTGTGCCAATATTAGAAATAATAATTATTATTATAACTATTATTATCATAAGGGCGGGAAAATTGGCAGTATTCGTTGCGGCTCGCTCCGCTCTGAGTTCAAACCACGCTGAGTCCAACTTTGCCTTTCATCTATCTGGGGTCGATAAACTACCACTTAAGTACTGGGGTTCGATTTAATCGACTTACCCCTCCCCAAAATGTCTGACATTGTGCCAATATTAGAATTATTATTACCAGATTTCAGCGTGAATGGACGTGTTTTTCTTCGTCTCTCGCTGTTGACTAATCATTGACTTGGTTTTACCCGGAATTTACCACAAGTTGGATGATATTTTTGCGATTTGGTACCAAGTAAACTTATTTTATAAGGCAAGTTAGATTTTAATTGACATTTTCAACATTGTTTTCGTTAGACTCGCCTCGTAATAGGGGGAATTCTACGAAGTAACGCTCAACGAAAGGGTTAAACAAATCTAAACATTGCTACAAACATGAGGCTGGAAAGCATGAAAGAGTGTGCCTTACAACCAGATATAAATGTTTTGAATACGGAGGAGCCCATAAGTTTCGGGAAACGGGTATTATTGAGTCTTTCTGAAAGCTCGCCCGGTAACAATAACAATTAGAACATTCACACTAACACACACACATTCGCCCACATAACCTCAAACATTGAATATTTAGACTTGGAAAAAGCACAGGCAGAAACTGAACACTGGCAGAACTGCATCCAAAAGGAATGTATCATCTTGTCTGAAGAATACATTCAGAAGCAGGCAAGGAGAAAGTTAATTTATCTTTGTCTGACGAAGGAAGAAGGGGCTTACTATTTGCCCTCTAAAGAACAACTAACAGAAGGCTTGGCAGATATCTGGGGGAACATTTTACACATTGACAAAGGTAAAGCATACACTACAATCTGCATCATCTTCAGGTCTGAAAACGAGGCACAGACACAAGCGGAGTATGTACATGAAACATCCGTGCATAAGCTTGTGCCCCAAAACGCGGGAAAGCGCAATACAAAAATGACAGTCAAAGGCATGGCAAATGACACTAACCCATTGGTCATTTACACATTTGTAAACCAATATGGGCGGCTAGTTAGTGCTAAAGTCTTAAGCAATTATATGTGGCCGGGAGGGGTCAGCATGGACTTACAAATCCTTATGACGCCCCCAAACTACAAGGCCATATCGGAGCTATGCACCATTGTGGGTACTGAAACTAAACCAACCCGACTAAGGGTGCCGGGCAGAAAGCCCATTGTTATCGTTGTGTAAGCAAAAGCTATCTCAGGGCTTTGTGCCCCAGGAGCAAGAAAGAAGAAAAAGTGAAGAAACTTCGTAAGTTGCTCCTCTAGTAGCACCGCCAGTCATACCACCGGTTCCGACTCCGGGAATGGCTAGACAATCCGATCCAGCCCCGGTCCCCAGAACAAAGCCACTCTCTCCTTGTCCAGAGATTGCAGAGGTAGTTGTATCGTGCCCAGTCACTATCTAAGCTCCTCCTCCTAATAGTACTTCTCCATCCACTTGTGAGGATGAGGACCAAATGAAGCATGGAGACTGGCAGAGAGTTGGTGAAAAAAACAAAAAGAAAAAATACAAAAAGTAGAACCAGCCCTCTCAGAAAGCACCAAGGAAACTGGTGGAGAAACCTGTACTGTAAGACACATTCAGTTTGTCATCAGGATGTGTAACACTGAACTCTTAGATATATTGTTTGGACTAGAGGACGCCCTGCTGCCCAATATGTGGATGGAAAGAGAACTGAAACAGTAAAACCTCCAGCATGCAGAGGACATAGTGTTAAGAACCACAAATGAGGTTTACCACAGAATTTGATAATTATGTCTAGAAGAGGAGGGTCCTTTCGTGGACGAGCTTAACGAACAAATGCTCATGGGTGACTTCACTTGTCCATGAGAAATTAAAATGTGTGGTGGGTTAACAGGTGTGAGGTGTGCTGAATCGACCTAACCACTGGGTTTCCCCTTGTGTGTTGTTGGGTAACTCTAAATGTTTTTTTTTTAAATATCTTGTTTTAATTATTTTGTGTTTTATAATAATTTCATATTTATTTCATGTTATTTTATTAGTTTTAAACCGTCAATTGTATAATGCCCTCACCCCGCCCATCATGTGTGTATAATTTCATTTTGTCCATGTAATTTCAAATCTTGTAACCCCATGTTTTCCATGTTTTTATTTTATAGCATGTTTGGGCCAGTAAAGAAATTATTATTACTAAAAATAATATTAATAGTTGTTTCTAATAATAGCAGTAATGTAAAATTAACATCAACTTGAAGCCAAACCTATGGAGGCTTCGTCTGGATTAGAACAAGACACATCGGTAGGCACAATTGAGTGCCGTGACAAATTTAGCAATTATCACTAATAATAATTGGTTTTATATGCCATTAACAAAGCGAGGTTCCTGGTTGGAAAGAGCTGATGTACAGAATGTTCGTCTCACTGAATACCAGAATTTCCCTGTCATTTTACGAGAGGAAACACAGATTAGTCCATATCCTGAAGCCATTGTAAAGTGTTGCCGTACGTACATGCGTGTTAGTTTATGTGAACATTCACAATTTAATAGATATATGCGCTGTTATGTTAATGGTTAATAAAGACCATATTGATTACTTTTTTCTTTCACTTTTTTCTCCTATATTTTCTTTCACTTTTTTCTCTTATATTTTCTTTCAATATCCGGCTATTATTTATGTTGCGTAATGCTGTGCATCTAAGGTTCACTTATTTTTCAATAAAGTTTATATATCTACACTTCATTTTACATTGTTCCGTTTCACTTTTATTCATGGTTGACAAAATATATTCTATTAACTGCTGATATTAATTATAGATGGGATAGCATGAAAATTAAAATGCAAATGTGTTTATCGATCTAAGAAATAAGACGCCCCCCCCCCCCATAGCTGCTCAAATTATTACTATCATCTAGTTAAATCTCCCCACAGCTATAGAGCATTTCATAAAAGGGAGATTATAGATGTTATAGGTAGATTTTAAGACACCAGTTTCCATTTAGTGTGTTAATATGATGCTGGAATGATTTGCGTTATCAGAAATCTCTCTACTAGACAGTTAATTGAGCCAAACCTGTAACTAAATCTGTGTAGAATTAACAGTAATTTATTTAAAAGGAAGGAAAAATCATACCCATGATTAAAATAAAACTAAGAAAATTAGCTAAGGGAAATAACTCAATTGCATGAATTTATATAAATACGTTAAGGGTTGATGTACTGTATGTCGTACGTAAAAAATGTCAATTCTTTGAAATTTCTCTTAGGTTTTTGTTTTCTTTATGCAACTATTTGAGTCGTTAACAATCATTTTTTTTAATGCAAATTATATTAGCCAAAATATTTTCTCCTAAGCATGTCAGTTAATTATGGGAAATTATGCCTTAAGTCCTTGGTATTATGTTCCCCCTATGCTTTGAGAATCACTTACAATTCCTGGTAGGTTTTCCTTTACTTTTTCTATGTGAGAAATGTTTATATTTCAGAACTTTTCGCATGCATCGTTTAGTACATCAGCTCTTACCTTATTGATCATACCTCAAGATTTACACTTTCTGATCATACCTCAACATTTACACTTTCTATGTGTTTCGGTGGGAATGGCAAATCGACGATTATTATCAGGTACAGTATATCGGCTTTCGTCGATATTGAATTATTTAATAATTTGTATGTAGGTTTTAGTCTGTGCTTGTGCTTTGTCATTTTAACCGACTTGAAGGAAACTGTGTCGTCGTAGTTATTTCTTCTACATATTGTGCGTTAATTTTATGAGAAGTGCCCGTCTAAATGCTACATATTACAGAACCCCGTTCGAAGAGCAGATATCGTCTGAGAAGTTGACATTTTACATCGAAGCACGAATTAATAAAGAGTTTAATATTTGTGAAAATTGACCCTCTTTCAATTGTTTTCAAGGTACTCACATTGTCCTTTACGGGCCTAGTCAATTGTTCATGTAATTTCAAATCTACAACAACAATCCGATCTAATGGTAATTACATTGAAATTAAATCTGTGTAGTTAACGTTTATATAATGGTCAAGTCCAACATATACCTGTTGCCATAATGTTGTTGAAAAGGCACTGAGTAATAGAACAGTTTGATATTTACAGCCATTCCACTGCTTACAGTTGGATGATCCAAATTAGGGTTAACATAAAACACAATTTTACACTGGTGTTGCGATTTCAGATTACCCCCACTTCAGCTTAGCTTCCGCTAACTTGAAATCATGTTCAAATTACCGGGGTTTAGGATGAAATCGATTTCAAATTACCCCCGAGAGTAACATAAACTTAATTTCATCTTACGCTCAATGATTTCAGAGTACGCCCTCAAATCATTCCCCAAATGTCCGTCACCCTGGTGGCAAATGAAAGAAAGAATTATTTCGCTCGCATTTAAAGTGTATAAATATATTTTTAGTGTATAAATTTCGTTCACATTTAAAGTGTATAAATATATTTTGTTTCGAATATAAATGTTTCGTTTTCATTTAAAGTGTATCATATATATTTTGTTCGCATTTTAAAGGTATAAATATATTTGTAATTACATTTTATCTTCAAATTGAAACAAGTCTTTTAGATTATCAGAAAGTGAAACAAACTAATGCTTCCAAATGCAAACAAAATACATATGTACACACTTCAAATACGAACGAAACATATTTATGTAAAAGAAATAAAAGTACTGCGGATTTAAATCCTCTAATCCAAATCAGTTTCTCATTAAAAAATAATTACAAAGTGTTTACTAAAAAATTGCAGATTTAGAATCTCTGATGTTCAAAGTGTTTTTTAAAGCATCATAAAAATGTTAGGGGATGGTTAAATATCCAACATTTGATTTATTTCTTCACATTTATAGACTAGCTTACAACCTTGAATGTTACACGCGTGTTATGCAATAAACGTGTCATGAATTGTAATCGTTAGAATTTATCACTTTAGCGAAATCAGAGTGGGGTAATATGAAAAGCACACAGGTAATTTGAAATCGGGTTCAAGCTATCTCTGGGGGTAATGTGAAATCGATTTCAGATTACCGGGAGGTAACTTGAAGTCTTTACACCGGTGGCACTACTTATATTTGTGAGCGGCTCCGGACTAATAGTACTGATTAAAAACTGGGTAGTGCTGTTGACAAATATACAGGCCATGAACAAAGCAAAGAGCTGTTTGTATTTGTTTCTGTTTAAGGCTTGAAGACTACAATCCGGGCTTTTTTGGTCGGGTACCGACTTAATTGTTTCTGGTATTGTCAAGTTTTGTATACGAGATATTTTCTACATTTTATGCATCATATTCACCCTTGGGCTGACCGACATGTTATATTTGTATTGTTTCTCACTTCTTGTGTGTGGTGGTAGCAGAAACGAATAGACCTGGTGTTTATATGGACTATACTCTGGTGGTTTGTTTATGCATATTAAAAGATCACCGATTAATATGAACGTTTGTAATACATTGTGCTAATGATCAATAAGGTTTGCAAATATCGTTTACGCAGGTATCAATATCTTCGTCATTTTTGCGATTTAAATTGTTTTTTTTTGTCGTTATTGGATATTCATTTAACGTCCTCGATGATTGGAAGAATGGTTAGTGCGTCGGATAAATTACCGCGTGCTATTTCTTCCAGCTCCTTAGATTCTGAGTTCAAATCCCACGGAGGTCAACTTTGTTTATCGACCCTTGAAGCATGAAAGGCAAAGTACCAGGCTGGTACTGGGTCGTTTAATGGACTTGCACCTCCATAACTGTTTCTGGCCTTGCACCTCCCCAACTGTTTCTGGCCTTGTTTCTATGTTAGAAACAATTATTATAATTTCCTTTGTTCATTCAGCCTTTCGTTATTGGTTTGCCGGTATTTAATTGATAGATATCTAGCGGCAGCCTTAGTTGTCTAGTAGCTTTCTTATGGTTCTTGCTGCGTCGACCACGCAAGCTTTCTGTAGAGTCGGGAAATTCACCTTATCCGACATCTTCAACCACCTATATAAACATTTTGACAGTGTCCCTAACACTCTTATTACAATTGGGATAATAACTCTACGGTACTTCGAAATTCGCTAAATTTCTTACCTTAGTTTTTGGTATTTTTCTATTTTCTCACGTTCTTTGCCTACCACTCAAGTATCAAACGGGCAAGAGACATCAATTAAACAACACTCCAGTCTTTCTTTATAAAGTATAACATCTTGGTGTGAATTTTCCATTTGCCTGTTTGATTCTTCATTACCCATAGTAACTTTACATGATCATTTTCAAGGACATGTTCTGCTTTATGGTCATGTAATCATCGTCATCCTGATCGTCATCATTAACATAATCATCATAATCATCATCGTCCACATCATCATCACGCCGGGGTCAGCTTTGTTTGCCTTCCATCCCTCCGGTGTCGGTAAAGTGCCAGTTCAGTGGTCGATTTTGATCGACTTACCCACACCCCTAAAAAGATGTCTGGCCTTGTCCAATGTAAAATCATTATTGCCTGCGTTGGAGTCATATTTGTTATTTCGAGCTCCGTAAGTTATATATAATTCCATGTGACCCGGAACTAGGATGAGGTTATGAGAAGGGTGACCCATCTCATCCAGAAATGGGCCGAGTGAAGGATATTGCTGAAAGGTCGAGCAGAGGTGGCAAGCACCTACGTTACCTTCGTTATTGCTTCCTGCCTAACTACCGTGCCTTGCCCCCAGTTTCTGTCTGACCATATTAGAGCGTCTACTATTCAACTGTTTATGGATGGGACGCGTTCTACTCATCTGGCAGTCCAGCTACTACTAGCACTCTCTGGATGCAGGGATAGGCACGCGCTGAGGTTGCGCCACTTGCAGTGATTCCTGAACAGCGAGCGGGTGTGGTCTCCGTTTGAGAAGCAATACTTTTCGCACCTTGTCTCTTTGACGGAGCTACAATCCTGGGTGAAGCAGAGACCGAGACTGGGTGACGTAAAGACTGGGTGATTGTCATCTGGAATGTCACCAGTTCCCCACCACCATCTACCAGTCAGGCAATGGGAACAGTGGAAGTTCCACTAGCAATCTATACAGATTTACAGGAGGTGAGGAGATGCAACGTCCTCGATGAAACTCTGGGTGTCGACAAAAACGAACTGGCTAGCCTGTTGCGGAGAACTTTAGGGTTGGGCAATACTATGGATAACTTCCAGAAGTCATTGGCCAGGTAGTGCTACCGAGGGGCACTACCAGTTCGAGATAAACTCCACAGGCATGGAAGTTCCATCATACGGAAGGAACAATCCGAGATGCTCACAGTGACGAATCAGTTCTGCACGCACTCGTTCCGTGTCCGGGTGTTACTGAATTGTAGAGGTTTGTCGAACAGCTCCTATCGTGTGTGGGTTGGATCGGGTCATCGGCCGAGTCCATCGTGATGATTACTCCACCACCCAGGGAAATAGTAATCCTCTGTGTGGTGGACGAGGCGCAAATCTCTGAGGACAAACATTCCTCTTTGGTAGAACACTCATCGACATTTTCAAGTTTCACCGGGAAAAAGGAAGTGATTTTGTTGCCATTTTCACCACTCTCACCCACGTTAAGAGTGGATGAGACCACTCGAAGTATACGCCTGCAGGTCGGAGAACGACAGTTGGAGAGTGCACTTGTCCTTGGTGTTCAGGGTGAGCTTCGATCGTTGGGGTTCCTCGACTGGCTCTAGATGGAGGTCATACTGTATCAGGACTACATTATCATCATCATTATTTGTATGCTATGTATACTTATATTTCATCCCTTTCTTTATTACTAATTCGACCCTATATGTAAATCCGCACAATTTGTCCGCCTTTGTGATTTCCCTTCGCCCTGGTGGCAAATAAAATAAATCATTATCATTATTACTATTATTAAGGCCAACCATCCCCAGTACTTGACTGGTACTCGATAAAATAAAGTACCAGTCAAGTACTCGGGATTGTTGGCCTTGTGCCTAAATTAGAAACAATTATTATTGTTGGATGTCAACGTGAACATACGTGTTTCTCTTCAGCTCTTGCTGTTGGTTGATATTTGTGCAAGTTGTGCCACGTAAACATGTTTTGCAAGGCAATTTGGATTTCTAATTGACTTTTCGTTTGAAAAAACAATTTTATTATTTTGAACCTTGTTTTCGTTAGACTCGCTTTGTAATGGCGACAACTCTACGTTGAAACAAAAAGTGTAAAAAATATATATAAACATTGCTACAAACACAAGGCAAGAAGGAGCCTGCCTTGCAACTAAATATAAATATTTCGAATACGGAGGAATCCATTTTTGGATGAAGGGAATTGTTTATTCTTTCTGAAAGTTTGCTCGGTAACACCAACAATACCATTCACACTAACACACACACACAATTAGCCGAGTGAGGTATGCATCCATGGGACTAGTTCCGCCCTCATAACCTCAAACATTGCATATTTGGACTTATAAAAACCACAGGCCGGAACGGAGCAATGGAGCATTGGCAGAACTGTGTCCACACGTACTCTATCAACATGCTGCATTCAAAAGCAGGCAGAGAAAAAATAAATTTATTTTTGTCTCGCAAAAGGAGGGGAGCTTACACTTTATCCTCTAAAGAGCAACTAAAAGAAGTACTTTTACACATTGAAAAATGTTAAGCCTACGGTACTATCTGCCTGACCTTCAGGACCGAGGACGAAGCACAGAAACAAGCATATGTACGCGAAACACCCGCGCATAAACTTGCCCCCAAAACACATGGAGTAGCGCAACACAAGAGTGACCGTCAAATGCATGGCAAGTCACACTAACCCTTTGATCATTTACACCTTTGTAAATCAATATGGACGAGTAGCGAGCGCTAAAGTCACAAGAAATGGTATGTGAGTGGGAGGGGTCAGCATGGACTTACAAGTCCGTATGCCCCCTCAGGACCACCAGGCCAATCCGGAACTAAGCACCGTTGTGGTTACTGAAACTAAACTAATACAACCGAGGGTGCATGGCAAAAAGGCCAGTTGTTATACTTGTGGAAGCAAAAACCATCTCAGGGCTTACGAATTCCGGAAGCTACTGTTCCACCGGTTCCGACTCCAAGAAAGGCCGGAAAACCCAATCCGCCCCTGGTCCCAGAAGCGAAGCCACCCTCACCTTGTCCATAGATGGCAGAGGTAGTTGTTTCGTGCCCGGTCACTGTCTAAGCTCCCCCTCCTAATAGTACCACCCCATCCACTTGTGGGGATGAGGACCAAATGAAGCATGAGGGAGACTGTTCGACGGTTGGTGAAAACAAAAAAGAAAAAAACAAATGAGAACCAGCCCACTCGGAAAGCACCAAGAAAACTGGAAGAGAAACCTGAACTGTGGGGGTCATCCAGTTTCACAGCCATCAGGTTGTGTAACAATGTACTCTTAGATTTATTGTTTGAACTAGACGATGCCGAGCCGCATAATATGTGGATGCAAAGAGAACTGAAATAATTAAACCAATAATAATATTATTATTATTATTGGCAGAACCGTTAGCGCGTTGGACAGAATGCCTTGCAGTATTCGTTCCGGCTCACTACGCTCTGAATTCAAACCCTGCCGAGGCCAACTTTGCCTTTCATCCATCTGAGGTCGATAACAAAGTACCGGTCAAGTGCTGGGGTCGATTTAATCGACTTACCCCTCCCCTAAAATGTATGGCCTTCTGCCAATATTAGAAATAATTATTATTATCAATAGGGTGGGTGGATTGGCAGAACCAGTAAGGAGTCGGAAAAAATTATTTACGTTATTTGACGTTCTGAGACAATTGCTGAGAAAATTGCTGTGAAAATTGCCTTTCATCCTTCCTTCTTTGCGTTTGATAATATACAGTACCACTGATGTGCATGGGGTGAGTTAATCGACTAACACCTCCATGTTCTGAATATTCGGCCTTGTACCTATGTTAGAAATATTAGGTTGGTTGATTGGCAGAATCGGTAAATTCTGTGAAGTGAGTTTACATTTTGTCGGAATTTGAATTTGATCATTCAAGAAGCAATAAAATATGTACCACACAGGTACTAGGTTCGCTTCAGTCGATTGTAACATCAGTCAAATTACATGACCTTCTACCAATCTAAGAAGTGATTATTAGTGATGATAGTGCTTTCACACCAGTAACGATTGGATATTTTGATTCTTCTACTGGTGTCTAATAGTTTGGTTCAATATAATAAAGGTTTTTACTTCCCTTTCAGAGTTTCATTTGAATTGTATACCTCATTGTTGGTTAGAAAACATTATAGACAAATATATCAAACGAAAACACTTCGCAGAACACAGATCATTATGCATGTTTGGAAGTTTTCGACATATTGCGTTTAGCTATTTATTCAATAGTTTCGTGAAATATTTGATAGACGAGATATTATTCATTATCTATGATTGTACTGGGATATGTAACATCATATATGCATATTTGCTGTGCCATAAACATATTAAAGTACAATCTAAATTATGGAAATTAGTTGACAAAGAAAGATACGCAGTAATATTATGCGTGCACTGTTACAAAACACAAACATTGTGCTACATTCACCACATAATGGTGAGATCTTCTACCATATTGAGCCAATCTGTGTGTGGTATAAGTTTCAGTTTCAGAGCAAATCCTCCCATAAATTCTTATAAAGCGCTGATTCGCTCCAGCCAAAATTGTTTTGCAATAATTCCACAAGACAATATTTTAGATTTAAACAGAAGGTTGAATCGACTCTAGTACAATGAGGTATACAATACAAGTCTTACATCACGTGCAGATGAAATTCGAATGGACATGATTGTAATGTACAAAAAATAGTTTGGCTAACCGATATCAAGTTTAGTCCTAGATGTATAAAACGATATCAACTCAAATCAACAACAACTTTATTACTTACATAGATACTGGAACGATTGTTCGAGGAAGAAGAATGCAAATTCGACTCTGTTGAGTCAAGAATCCAGATCTTAAAAGAAACAAGAAAATATTGGTTTGTATTTTGATTAAACTCAAAATTCTTTAGATTGTGATGGGAAATGAAATAGGCGATCACTCTCGTTTCTCCATATGATTTAAAGCATACGGGATTGAAAATCAGAAGGCAAATGGACTTAACTATTTCACGGACCACATCAGCCAAAACCTACTGCAAGCAATACAAACAACCGTTAGACTCTTCAAGTTATAATATAGCGCTATACACCACTTCACCTATTGTATAGTCAATTATAGCATAGGTGCAATTTATTTCAGATTCTTTTAAAAGCTATTTTGCCCCAAACAGATTTGTCTTATCTCTAACGATTCATTCTTAAACAAATATACAATGTAAAACCTCGTTGTTAAATATTTTATAGAGTTTGACAATATAATACCGTCCAACATTTTTCCTACTGTATTAGCTAAATTTTTCATCGATTGCTATAATTCGAATTTTAACATGAACACAAAGAAATTATTTTCTCATCAGCTACTTTTAAATTGCTGAAATGTTCCTATTCTAGAATATGAGGTTATTTTGCTAACATCCAAAGCAATTTGTCACTATGAAATATTAATATTTAATATTTCAGCCAATGTTCGGATGTTTAAAATTAATACATTAGGTTGAAGGTGTAAAATCAATTTTTCTTGCTGCTGTCAGCTAAAACTTCGTTTCCTAATAAGACCAGTGGAAACATCATATACACAGGATGTTCTAATGTGTAATACAACTATTGGTTTCTGTCGTCAATAAGATTAAAACAACATACGCTATGGCAAGTCTGTCAATATCACCATGTAAAATATGCATGTATATTTGTAGACCCATGTGCAGACGACATTGACCAAAAACTATAGCTGTCGTGTTATTGGCCGATATATGAATAGTTCATATTACATTGATATATATATATATATAATGTGTGTGGAAGCTGTGATCCTGACCGGACTTATATGTATAAATTACTGTTATATATACTCCCAGCATCGTTTATTCTTTGAAAATGTCTGGTAGAGTTCTCTGGAGAGCTTCTATGTACATACTTCGACCAACGTAGTTTTCATATCTACCCGCTCTTTTTTCGTGCACCTGGTGGCATAGTAGTAATCTGACTACCCGCCAACACCTGTCACATTTGAATTGAGTGCCAGACCAGTCAAGTAATGGGGATCTGCTTGATCGTATTTTTCGCAACAGCTCGAAGAAAGAGTATGTATATGGGATTGACCAAAGAACCTGGTGAAAATCCTTAATCCTTGTTGGTTTGTTTACCATAATTAATAAGGTGTAGGGTGAAACGTGCTCCCCCTCGGGAGTGGGAAGTACAGGCAAAGGTAAGGAAAATTTATGTTTAATTATCTTTGTCTTACAGGTTTTTTTATTCATTTCGGTTCATGTGCGTGTGACTATCAACACGAATTGTATATTGATATCTGCTATTTATAAGGATATATTTTGCCGCTCTATTATATTCACCTTGGTGATATATTGTAGAGTGTTAAATAGCACCCTCTGAAATAAATAGTTCTGTGGAAGCTGTGATGCTGACCGGACTTATATGTATGAATTACTGTTATATATATATCTCCGATCCGAGCCCTTCAGGCCTAAGGGGGTCATATCAGATGGACGAGCTATCAATCAATCAATCATATATATATATATATATATATATATATATGCATACAGTGTTCCTTAATTTCGTTCCACAGTGTACAGCACATGAGTCTGTACTAGACGGTTCCAGTTGCTTAACAGTCTTTTTCTATGACAAGAGGCTACTTGCACACCGCTCAACTCTACCCATCGCTGGAGAGAGGGACACTGTGAGTGGTCGCCACGACACTTCTCACAGCGGAAAGTGGTCCATTCTGAGAGAGTGAGGAAGAAAGTAATTCATCTTTGGTTGTCCGTCATTAATGATGACGACGTCGCTCTTCATTTGTCATTTGTTGGTGAGATTTTTGCTGGCTGCGCAGACCAATCCAGGACGCGCAGACAAATGTGGAGACAACCAGGAACCCTGGTTCTCTTCACATCTGTCCGAAGGTCGGCTACGTGAAACTCAGAGTTACGAATTGGGAAGCTTTTTCAGCTTTGAATAAAACTTGATACATTACTCTACACTTAGTATTTAGTGCTCTTTTCTCCTTTGTGTTTTGCACTGATGTACCTACCTACATACACACACACTACGATATATATATATATATATATATATATATATATATATATATGACTATGTATGTATGTATGTATAATATAACTTATATGCTGGTATAATATAACTTATATGCTGGTAGATTAATTGATTAGTAAGCCTTTACTAGATAATTGCCATCATGTGCGTACATATATAGTTTGGTCTATAATATTTTTTGTGAGGAAAATTTATATTATGGTGCAAGCCCGTTGGTTTTATATATTACAAAGCATTATACAAGCGAATGATAAATTATTGTTATATATATTTGTGTAACTTGAATGAAGACAACTAAAATAAAATCTCCCATATGAATGATAAAATAATTACAAAACAATAATGTATTCCTTAAATACTGGCATGTGGACTAGACAAATACCTCCACAATACGGTTATACATATGGCTACAGTTGTGTCTGTGTTTAAGACGTTTGCCACCTTGTGATCATCCCATGCTCAATCCCAATGCGTGTTAACATTTGAAATGTCTTTCTCCATAGCGTCGGGTAGATAATGCCTTGTGAGTGGTATATGGTAATGTGCGGAAGCCCATCGTGTGTGTATATATATATATATATATATTCACACACACATGTTCAGAAATGTCCCTGGCCCCCAGAAGGAAAACAGATTGTCATTTTTTCTTAATGACATGTTAAAATCCTGAGAATTCAGTATTTATTGAGTTTATCTCCCCTTCTCAGTCGGAGTTACTAGCAATCACCGTTTGGGTTTTGTTTACTTCCTCCCTAAGCAAAGGTTATTTCAATAAATCAAGAATTATATATTGTAAATATTTAATGAAACCGTTTTCGTCTTTGTTGCCCAAATTAATGCCACTGGCTTCCTTGCCTCATTTCTCTTGGCTCATTTTGATTTCACATATATATATATATATATATATATATATATATATATAATCAGGGCTAACTGCCCTTTGGACAATAACTGCCTAACAAGTGAGCTCGTATACAGGGCTGACGTTTTAACACCTGACGGCCGAAAAAAAACTTACATCGGCCTCACTAAGAACGCTTTCAAAACTAGGTTTACGCAACATAAACATTCTTTCAGGAGCATCCAAAGGAAGAACTCCACATCTTTGTCCAAGTACATATGGCACCT
>JAOPJM010001463.1:11105928-11118142 GCA_027124095.1 Muusoctopus leioderma | reverse complement strand
TATAATACTATGTGTTGTTTATTTATGAAAATACCAACAAAAGCGCGAAAACATTGACTGGATACCTTTAGTAGAGTTTAAATTTTAAAAGTATATTACGGTTGACTGGGAATTTAAATTTCTCCGGACGGCTTATTCAACCAGTTAATATATATATAATGTACAGGTAAGGTTAAGGTGTTTTATGGAGTTGTGGCTAGAAGGTGTTTACGGTTCCTCTCACTTAATGAACAAACAGTTCAAATACCGGTGACCTGAGATTACCACGAGGCCTTGAGCCTGCTTAGATGATCTGGAACTCCATTTGGAATGCTAAGAATGGAAGAAAAGACCTTCAGAGTGTCTGGCGTTACCTGACAATTGCATATGGATCAGTTACCCATGCGCTTATACACAAAGTACTAGACATTTTCGGCTTTCCGGGATGTGTTTGCGACCTTCTTATGCGATGGCCGTATCAGTAGTCATGCATTTTAACACCAATAAATTCACGATTACTGGCAGGCACTCGAGACAGTCATCAGTATGTGGTGTTACAATTTTGCCACTCCTTTTTGTTATGACTATTGAGTTGTTCAACTCACAATTGTAAATAGTTTATTTTATAGTAAATCTTACTATTTACTACTTATTTGTACACCCATGCTTCATATACATACACTCTCTTTCTAATACATAACAACTTTAAACTCTTTGCACCCATGTCACTTTCAATCCTGTCAGCCTGCCTCATTCTTATTCATTTACGCACTACTTATAGTAAACGCCTTTCCCCATAACGTTAGTTGTATCAAAAGTGATACAAAAGCCGATACACTCATTGTTTTGTCATTCCTTTATGCATGTGTATCCCCTTTTCTCTTCCTGTTCCAAGCTCTCTTCATTTATATACACTCGCTGTGTCTTTATCTACATACAGCCCGTTGTTGTATCACTCTAGTAATGTAATTCCTTATCAAAAATACCTTGTGAACAGTTAAATGTTTTAATTTATAAACTGAGTATTTAAAAAGCTCATTTTGACCAAGACGGTGAACATCCCTGCTTTCATTGCTGATATATATGTATATCAGTAATGAAAGCAGAGATGTTCACCACCGTTACCGTATTTCAACATGAGTGAACTCTTTATTTATTTCAGACTTATATAGGTGATCATTTTTTGGTCAACATGAGCTTTTTAAATACTGAGATTATAAATTTAAACATTTAACTGTTGACAAGGTATTTTGATAAGGAGGATATATGGGTGCAGCATGGCTGAATGGTTAAGAAGTCCGTTTCGCAATCATGAGGTCCTGGGTTCGATCTCTCTGCGTGGCACCTTGAACGAATGGATTTACCATAGCCTCGGGTCGACCCAATCCTCATGAGTGAATCTGGGTAGGTGGGAACTGTGTAGATGCCAGTCGGATAGATTGCACCTCTAATTCAAAGGTCAAGCCTTGTCTCATCATGTCACGCTGATTCTGCTTGCGGAATACGTTAGGGGTACTCGTGTCTGTGGAATACTCAGCCACTTACACGCTTATTCAATGAATTGGTAGTTCAGTCGACCGAACAGCTGAACGCTCATCGTCTGGAATTCAGACAGAGATCCATTATCATATATATATGGGACGCAGCTGGGCCGGATGGTTAAGAAGATCCCTTTGCAGTCACGAGATCCTGGGTCCAATCCCACTATCCCACTGCGGGCAAGTGTCTTCACCATAGTCACAGGTCCTCCAAAGGCTTCTGAGTGAACTTGGGTACAGGGAAACTGTGATGAGGTACCTGTAATTCTATGATCCAGCCATGTCATTCCATATCACGCTGTTTCTGCCTAATTATTAAGCTAAGGGCACACGTGTCTGTCGAATGCTTAGCCATTTACATACTAATTCAATGAATACGCCGTTCCGTTGATTGAATAATTGGAACACTCATCACGAAACCAACGGAGATCCATCATCAATATATACATATATGACGATGGACCCTACCCTGTGGTGATTGTCTTGTTTTTAGTTGTGCTTCCACGTATTTGGCACATGCTCCCGTATTTTTTTAGATATAGGAACTTCGGCTTTCAAAATGTTTCACACATCGTATGAAGTGAAATTAAATAGCTCAGTAATAGGACTGTACTTTCGTCACTGTATCAGCTTGTATGTTGCAGGAGGAGTCTATGTGTTGAAGTTTGCTCAATCGATTATTTCTCTTGAAAATAATGATATATTCGGTCCGATCTTTGTATCCTAATATATTCTCAAGTTGAACAAAAGCTCGTAAGTGAAATGCCACAGGCGGAAACTGCTTCAGACCCGTTGAATGGACTTCAAAAATAGTTGCCGACGGAGACCAATAAGTAAATTTCCGTAATGTTGAGACTGTCAGTTCTTCTATTCTCTTTAGCGACCAACCTTTACATCTCCATGGGAACATAGCGCAAATTTGGCTCTCAATCTGAAAATGCTCTTAGTATGACCAGCTGCCTCTGTAATGAGGGAAACATTTAAAATAAACTTGATGTAGACAGCTGGAAAATTTGAAATATGTGAATTATTTCCTCTAGTTCGTTTAGTAGAAGAAGACTGGGTTGCGGTGGGGTTCGTATTTTGACAATGTCATTAGTGATATTAGGGACGATAATGTGCTTGAACCATGAACATGATGAAAACCAGGGTATAACTGGTTTTCGAACGTTTAATACTTAGAATTATAATGATACAGTTTATCATTGGTTACTCCTCAGTTAGCGTTGGACGAAACATCTTATTGAATTGTTTTGAACCCTTTCAAATTTGGATCCTTTATGCTGCTTTAACAACAACAACATCATCAACAACAAAATAACATCATTAATAATAAGATCGTTTTAGATGCTGGATTTCTTATTATTATTATTTCATTCCCCACACGATATTTCGAGCAATATATGTACAAATGAAGAGATATTGTAAGAATCTTTTTCTCCTTAGGTATATGCTGAAATATGGCTTTGCATACATGCCTCACACAAAGTCTTAACGGAGACTGACCAGTAAGCCAATAATCGTTTAAAAATACTTTTCGCTTAACAAGTATGTTGGGGAGATGTTTAGTACTCGGACTTTGATAACTTTCATAACTACTAGTGAATAATTGACGACTAGAGAGGAAATAGTACTTGATATTTCTTGTCGCGCACTATATTACATAATATACAGTACTTGTTTCCCTTAACATACTATTTACGGGTATGTAGGTCTACCATCCAAAGTGGCACTGGTCTCGATAAGGTGATCAGCTCTAGGCAATGTCAATGTCTATGTTTCTCACTATATTAGCAGCCTCGTAAAATGAACGATTAAATCTTTATTTTGCGTTACTGCGACTAAATCATTTGATGGGCCTGGAAAGGTCCATATGAGAAAGCTAGGTACACGTTATAACTTTCCAACGTTTGCGTAAATTGAGTGGTTGGTTAAAATTAATTCGTTTAATAATAAATTTGAATATTTGAAGGTCAGTACATAAAGGGAAAAGATAGGCTATGACGGAATTTCAGAAGGATTCTTTCCTGAAGAGGAATAACAGCATTTAAACCCAACATTTCTTTTAAAAATCTACAGATCATGAACGTCAACAATGATAAATCGGCAATCAATATATTATGGTTTTGAGATATTTAGTTTGTAAGAAAGTATAGGTTTAATACATGATATAGATTCGTCATTTACTGAACGAACAGCCCACACAATTATATGCATATTACGAGGAAATTATTAGATTTTTATTACTTTAAGTAATAAGTGATATTGAAATTATGGTCATTATCTTCTGAATATTAGTTTCAAAAATCAATAGTCTTGTTATGAAAGGGTCTAAGAACTGTTGTCAAATGTTGTCACAATCGATGTATTATAGATGCCCACAAGCCAAACAATACGCTGTTTTCTATTGAGTAATATCCTTATATATTTGTTAGATAATAGAGATTCTTCTTTACTATAAATTACTTTCTCTACTTTCTCTTTATATCTTTTATGCACCTTCTTTTTTATTCATAATCAAAATCACAATATGTCTGTGGTGTCCAACAATTCGAGTCATGAGAAGATTTTTTTTTCTATATTAATTCTACGATGAAAGACCAGAAATTTATAGCCCCGCTATTGCTTTTTTTTCTTTTTACGAAATTTTATTTAATATATTGTTCTGTATTATATTCGATTTTCTGCTTTATAATTGCTTGTTGTTTTCATTTGAAATTCTTTCCGTCTGTTTAGTTTATTATCTAAATCGACTTGAAACGTCTTAAAAGGAGAAATAAAGTTTTATGAGTTTCATCATATTTTTATCTTTCTCTTAGAATAGTTGCTATATAATGTAATTAGCTTCAACTAACGAATTCAAAAACAAAAAAGAAAAGTGACAGATAGAGAAACAGAGAAGGTGAGGCAGAGAGATAGTGTTTGGGGTAAGAGAGAAAGAGCGAGGGAGGGACAGAGATGGCGTCATAGGGGAGAGAGAGAGAACGATTAAGGCCCTTTCGGCTATTTACATCTTTCTTTAGATTACACTATGTTTGAAAAGTAACTTTATGTTGCTTCTATTCTAAATGATGTCAAATAAGTAGATATAATTAAAGCATCTTCAAATGCATCAATACAGATACCGGAAAATTCCTTCTGAATGCAAATCAAATACCACAGAGAAAGAAAGAATTCAAAAAAAAAAGAGAATAGTGAAACTACAATTTTCACGATTCAATCAAACAACTTTCGATCCTTAGGGAACGCGTTTGCGGTCGATAGAATAAAGACAAAGGACAGATTAGTGGCATAAATATACCTCTATATAAATATACAAATACACTGGCTTATTTTACCGGTATTATAGCCTACTTTAAAAGATACCACAAATCCCTGGAGATGTCTAGAGTTCTTTCAGAATTTCTCTATGGTTTCTATTCTGTCTATCTATCGAGCTAGCTATCTCAAAATTGTTACCGTTGGTGTAATCAATCCTAAAATGAAAAGTAAAACAAGCGTAACAAAAGAAAATGATAAGGAAACAATTTCAAGTTAGTTTACTCTATTGTGAGTTTTCTTCTAAGATTATATGTATATCTATTTGTTTTGGTGAATGGTTCTTTTATTTTAAGTTAATACTATCTCTTTTTCACTGTCACATTTTATAATCTCTCTTTGTCGCTGTCGGGCGCACCCGCTCTCTTCACAAAAATCACAAACACAAACTCCGATACTCTCTCTCTAATTACACATAATAAGAGATATCTTTCTAGCCATAAAGATCAATCGAAGAATAAATGGATATCATGTGAGCTCTTGCAGTCGATTAGTTATGTATATTTAGGGATTTATAATGGCGGGTTTGTTGGCTTGACATTTTGAGACGATAACATTACACACACACACACACACACGCAGACACACGCAGACACACGCAGACACACGCAGACACACACACACACACACAGACAAACACACATGTGCACATAGAGATACCCAAACACACGAACACACAGGGTTATAACCAACTTGTATATATAAGTTTGACATTTGATAAATTATATACGCATATATATATATATATATATATATATATATGTATACACAGACACACACACACGCGCGCGCGCGCGCACACGCACACACACACACACACATATATATATATATATATAAATATATGTATATATATATGTGTGTGTGTGTATGCATGTATGTATGTATGTAAATATATGTGTGAGTATGCGTGTATGCATGTATGTATGGATGTATGTTTGAGTTTGTATAAATGTATATATATATATTGTATATATAGGTATGTATATTGAGACATTACAAGTAAAAGAGGGTTATATATATATATATATATAGAGAGAGAGAGAGAGAAAGAGAGAGAGCGAGTGAGAGAGCGAGAGAGGGTGGGGGGAGAGAGTGAGAAAAGTGGAGGGAAATGGAGAGAGGGGCAGATAGAGTGGGAGCAAAAGAGATACATACATACATGTATACATACATACACGTATACATACATACATACATAGAGAGTGAGTGAGAGAGAGAGAGTGAGAGAGAGAGAACGAGAGAGAGAGAGGGAGAGAGAGGGAGACCGACAGAAATAAGAAATCAAAGGGAAATATTAGTTGGAAAGAACTTAATCCAAATACGATAATCCAATAAAGGACAATGAAATAGATGTTTTACTATTTTCATTTCATTAGTGTACGCTGATTGTTGGCCGAATGTCTGAATATAGTCGTAAGGTGACGTTTGCTTATCGGTTTCGAACTTTGATTGCGGTTCCAATTGTTTAAGTTGAGTCGGTAACACCCTTCAAAAATATTCAAATGGAAAATCCCAATTACTCTCTCCTATATATCAGCGAGAGATATAACACCTGGGTAAGTATATTTGGCAAGCGAACCAGCGGTCGGGGGTTAGTATTCTGGGTTGCGACCGTGGCACGTCACCTAGCTATCAAATGGCGTATATTACTAATCTCAGAATATGGTAGAAATAATTAGACTCTATAAATAGCGCCAACGATTCATTATTGGCGTTGAGTTTATAGTGGTTAGTCTTACGTCTTCACATTCTTGTGTTGTCTCTCAGGCAGTTTTAATGCATTGTATCTGCCCCTACATTAATACCTTATCTTCATTGATTACAGGACCCATCGTATTAAAATATTCCCTAACAATTAAGAGTTATTTGTGACACAACCAAGCAGTCTGTCCTCATATAATCAGTTAGCCCGTAGATTGTGAGCACAGTTCTAGCATGTACAAAACGTAATAGACTAAATCATCTAACATCCGTTAAAGTGGGCCAGCATCTTACGCGGTTTTAAGTAGTGTGGTTTTGAACTTAAGCTGTCGGAAAATATTTTTAAAAACATTCTAAAATCTGTATAACCCTTAACGTCCTTTTCTGGCGAAATCGTATTCCTTCTGCTATCATTCTTTATCCTTATTTTTTTCCCCTTGCACCAAAGGGTTCCTAACATCCTCGCGACACCTGTTGTGTATGAATCATTCGCTAATTGTTATGTATTGTTGTGTTAACCTTTTGTGTGCGAAATGAGTTAAAAATGCTAATTGGCAAACGCGCTATGAATGCTACAGAAGTTCTAAGTTGCCAGCAAAAGTTGCAAGTGTTGAATCAATTGAAAAGCATGTCGATAACCATAGTAGCTCAGAAATAGTGGCGGGGATGGGGAGTAACTCTATTATCCGTGCGATAAAACAAAGAAAACATTAAATTAGCTGAAGTGTTAGTGTTTCGCCTGCAATAGCGAAAATGGTATCTCAAGTTCGTGATATAGTACTTCTAAAGGTCAAGAAAGCATTACATGTGTGGCTAAAGGACATAGTGCAGACGTATGTCCCTGTTGACAGAAACATACTGCTTGAAAAGCTCCTTGGCCTAAATGAACATTATAGGAGAGCAATAAGACGTGTTTGAGCAAGGGATGACTTTATATCTTTATGAACCTCAAGGTTACGGGAGAATCGGTGACGGCTGTTACGGAAGCAGCATCGGAGTTCGCAGAACGCCTGAAAAAAGTAATCGAGAAAAAAGGCTACCGTCAAGAGCAAGTCTTCAGTTGTGATGAAACGGGCCTTTTCTAGAATAAAATACTCAATACTACATACTTTTATAATAATGCCAACCAGACCCCAGGATTTAAGGCTTGTAGGGATCATCTTACTCTGGTGCTATGTGACAATGCAGCAGGTCATATGATGAAGTCAGGTCTAATGTACAGATAAAAAAAATCCCCATGCCTTTATAACAAAATCAAAGATATACTGCCCGTATTCTTGCAACACAATCAGAAGGCTTGGGTCTCGGTCATTTTCTTCCTCGATTAGTTCCATCATTGCCTTATACCTGAAGTGAAGAAATGGCTCTAGAAGAAGGGGCTTTGATACAAGGTCCCTCTTACCTCTGACAATACTCCCGACAATCCCAAATCCTTGATGTATGAGGATGAGCATGATGAAGTGATGCGCATGATGAAGTGCTGTGTCCACCTCCAAACACAACGTTAATGTTGCAGCCACTGAAGGCGACGTACACCCGCCTTACATTTGCCCTGATTATTACTGGTCTTGAGGCTAACACTGATTTCAGCATCATGGATTTATGGAACAGCTTCACAATTGCGGATATAATTGAGCTTATTACTGAGTCTGTTGATGCTCTAAAGCCCTAGACAGTCAACGATTTCAAGAGCTGGAAGGCATTATGAAGCGAGGCAGTCAACGATTTCAAGAGCTTCCCAGAAGTCAATATAGAAGTGAAGGAAATGCTACAAGTTCCCTGGTATCTTGGTGGGGAAGACTTCTCTGGCATGATCGAGGAAGATGTCGAACAGCACATCGAAGAGCACCTAGAAATCCTAACTGGCGAAGACCTGGAAAACTGCTGAAATCATCGACAGAAGACATATAAGAAGCTAAAGAATTTAAAGAAGCGAAGCTCCAGCCATTACTGTGGGCACTGGAGACGTTCACAACAGGTTTTCAATCGGCCCAAGTTTTGAAGGATAAGATCAAGGAGTACGACCCTTCGTTAGAAAGAAGCCTACGTATCACCTGTGCGATCACAGCTGAACAAGAGCCACTGCAGCAGTTGTTTGACGAAGATAAGAGAAAGAGCAAGCAACTTCCTATAGCTATGTTAATTAGTAAGGAATTCGCAATTGCGAAGCCTCATTCCACTTTCGAAAATCCTGCGCTATCAATCTCCAGAGAACATGACGTTATGCCTCCTCCAAGATATCGTCGTACATAAGCTCTTCCATAAGAGGGTCTTGAACATACGTGGCTTTTAATAACGGAGGGTATTGGGGAACCAATTGAGAGTCTAAGATGCGGACCAACGGTATTTTCTATTGAATCAACTTTTTTAACAATTAAATATATATAAAGTGACTATATTACGTAATACTTGATAGCTCGTCAGGTCCCCACCGGAGACTGAGTTGTAAGCTATGGACAATATAGCGTGTTAACATTGATAAAACCCATCTACAGGTTTTTCCCAACGGCCAGCATTTGAGGGTACGAGAAATAAAGTGAGGCTGGAATAGTCTTTCTATGTATTCATCTGAGTATTTTCTCAGTATAAATGGCTCTCTCAAGGGTATATTATCATTCTTCGGTGATTGGAAAATTGTTCTTGTTCTGATTTTTTTTTAAATGATTACATATCTTTTAGAACGGTCAAGACAACTTGATGTTTCACTCCTGCTGTTCATATATCGTATAATTTAATATTTTAAAATATGTTTTTCTTTTCTGCACCGGCAACAAGGATTACTAATATACGAACCAGCCTGTCTACATCAAGTGAGTGTGAATGGGGTCGTTGAGTATCAAATTTAGCGGATGTTTAAAGATTTCCAAATCCTAACTTAAATGATTGTGTAACACAGGCGTGATTGACAAACGTTCTAACCATGATAAATTAGTATGAGACACGAGGTAAACCCTTTTCATATTGTATCGAAAACTATATTATCCGATGTTTCTTTCTTTTTTTAAGGCAGTGATTTGAGTGGGATATGGATGCCGTTTGTAGCAGTGCTACTGCCCATGTGATATATCTTTCGAGTAGAGAATGGTGTAGATTGTGTGTGATTCTTCAGTATTTCTATGCTTCAAGTGAAATTATAGTTTGGCTTAAGGTTAAAACTTCATTTTTTTAAATATTTAAGCGATTCCATTTCTATGAAGCGTGTACGAACGGGACAAGAGTGTCGCCTACATATTGGATTATGTTTTCGCGTTCTATATTGGTGCAGGCAGTGCACGTTTATCGGGAGGTGTCTAGTCTACATTGAAACAAATGTGCAGAAATGTATAAAAGTCTGATTGGAGGTATCATCCGCATAGGAGTGAATGGTGTTAAAGATAACAGCATATGGATCGAAGTAGGTCATCACTAAATAATGTTAGTCTGATCAGATCGAAGTTTGAAATTAACGAATAAAATGTATTTGACTGACCTCTTTGAATGTCGGTACTCACTTTCTTCCATTAAGAATCGTTTCATTTTGAATTACCTCTAATATGTTTCAAATACATGGAGTAATAGTAGTGAATTGTGTTCAATTGGTACCGCTCTCTCAGTTAAATTTGATTGCTAGAGTTCACACCTCTTTCGTTAACATTAACTTAGTTTGTAGGGTAACGTATATTGCCGTTGATTTTGCTGATACTTTAATATTATTCTTGTTAAGCCATGGTTTGGAATCCCATGACACATACATAGCCGTATAGATCTCCAGCACGATAACACGTCGGTGTATTTCATTTTGCTTGCTTTGGACCAGAACCATATAGTTATAACAAGTGGAGTATGATGCAGTGAGATGTGAAGCTAGTTGGAAGAGTATTTAAATTTTAGCCTGGTCCAGCCAAACATTAATACTGAAATAATTTCCGAAAATATAACTCAGCCAAATATGGTAAGGTCATGGCTGGTAGTCTTTGGCCAAAGGTATGCTCGAAAAGCGATGACCTGGGGCTAAACAACAACAATATCAACTAGAGTACCCAAGCTAGTTAGTTGAAAGGAAAATGTCTTCTATATTAGGCTAGTAAAAGGAACGGCTATAACAAAAACCTCTATCAATAACTTGATACTATTGTTATTTATTTATGATATTACTAATGTTGTTGTAAGATAATTCAGCATGGCATACATTATGTTTGAACGATCAGAATTCATTATTCCTGATGATTAATTCCTATAAGAAAATAACCTAGTGAGTTACTGTTTTTCGTAGGTCAGTAGCTGCTATTATGTGTGCCATTCCAAATAGCTTTAGGCACTGGAAATAGTTTTGTGATATTCTTTTCTTCTTTGTGCTGTGTAATAATTTAATAATAGTCAGATTACGTATATAAATTTGTAAAAATCTGGAATTAATAAACAATGGTATATTCTTGCCGCCATTTTCTCAAGGAAACATGTATTGCATCATGAGTTCAGTTATTCGATATAATTAAATAATTACGTAGAGTTATATTGATAATCAATAATAATAATAATAATAATAATAATAATAATAATAACAATAATAATAATAATAATAATAATAATAATAATAATAATAATAATAATAATAATAATGCATTATATAATTTGATAATTTGATTATATGCAGATATATAAACAATCTAATTGAGAGAGAATGTGGGACTCTCAATGCTGTAGGAGAATGTGATGTAACTATGTCAGAATACAGAGTAGTGGTTCTTTACTTGTCAGGCATGACTTGTTCTCTCTAGTTGTATAACTCCAAAATTAGTTTAGAACAAGATGGAATATATAATTTGATAAATAATTGATTAACCCACATTTTCAACAGTTCGTTACATGAGTTTTGCTATACAACATGGTCGGGAAATTTCATATTTTTTTAAGTACTCTACAATTTATATATACATTTTGGTGGCCGAATATTTTGGGATACCGAATATTGAATAAGAGTTTCACATTTTCTCTCCTGTGATCAAAATGATGGTGTGATTCTATAAAACGTGACCCAGCATGGCCATTTTGTCTTTTGGGATATCTAGAACAACATTGCTTTTTTTAAAGAAGGTAGAGTATGTTTTGAGGGATACTTCGCTACTATTTCTACCAGGTCGAGCTTACCACGTAAGGGCTCTCTCATCGGCTTGCGATGGTGTGGTTCACTGCTCTAAGTAGCAAAAGGCAGATATAATACTGCCAGGTGTTTCGTTAGATTTACAATACTGAGTTTAGCCCCGTTCTAGGGAAGTTGCATGGGATAATCTAACATACACTCAATGCTACATGGAAAGCTATGAGTGAGTGATTGAAGTAACTACTTAATATTCTTTATTTAAACTAGTTTAGCCCTTCCCGTTGGTTGTGAGCAAAATAGAAATGCTGCAAAACTGTTTCAACTTGTGATATTTGTCGCATTGATGTTGCTAATATTGATATTGATTATGTAGTGTGTTGGCTTCACTGAAGTGATGGTGGAATTTCTAGCAATATGTAAATTGCATACGCCTCATTGGGCAACAAATTTAATTGCAAAACTAATTAATATATTGACTAAATATGCTCTACAATTATAAATGTAACAATATCACTTCAGGTGATTCCAAAGCATAAAATATTTAATATATGTATATAAACAGTTACGTAGGAACATTTGCATACACACACACATA
>JAOPJM010001463.1:10692203-10706136 GCA_027124095.1 Muusoctopus leioderma | reverse complement strand
AGATAGATAGATAGATAGATAGATAGATAGATAGATAGATAGATAGATAGATAGATAGATAGATAGATAGATAGAATTAGAGAAAAAGAGTGTGTGTGTGTGTAAGTGTTTGTGGAAAGTGAAATCGATATATAGATATATTTAAGGAGGCACGAGAGAATAGATAGAGAAAGCATATGTTTGTGTTTGTGTCGCAATCTCTCTCGCTTTCGAGTTCTGTTGCTCTATGTATATAGAACGAGAGTGTGTATGTGACAGAGAAAAGGGGATTATAAAATACACATACACGTGCACTATCTCTATCGATTTCTCCGTATCTCTCTCTGTTCGTTCTTTTCAATCTCTATCTCACTTGCTTTCCATTTCTTTTTCTTCCTCTATTGCTTCTTTTTTCTTTCCTTATCTCTTTTTACCTTTTTCCAAACATACATACATACATACACACACAAACTCAGATATATATAGATACATGTATATACATGCAAGTGTGCGTTTGTGCGTGTAAAGAAATCTTGCATTTCTCTCTCTCTCAGAGAGATATATAGATAGATAGATAGATAGATAGATAGATAGATAGATAGATAGATAGATAGATTTGTGTGTGTGTATAGAATTCCTATATGTATATATATAAATATATATATAGAGAGAGAGAGGGGGAGAGAGAGAAAGAGACAGAGAAATAAAGAGAATAGAATGAAGTGAGAGAAAAAACGAAAATAGAGAAATTTTGATGCACATAGAAACATTCTATCTCTCTATCTCGCTCTCTAGCCCTTCTGCTTTTCCCTCTCATTATCTCAACCGTCCCTGTTTCATCTTTTCCTTATATTTTTTTTCACTCCTATCTCTCTGATCTATACTATCACTACAACCACTAGTACTACTAGTATTTCTGTTACTCCTCGCCTCCAGCCTTCACGACCAATATCTTCAGCAGCACCAACACTACAACCATTATCATAAATACTACCTCCATAATTAACACCACCATCATCACCACCAACCCTATCACTACGCGGTACTCGCTACTACCACCACCATCGCCCTGTCACTACATAACTCACTATCACCACTACTCTTATCACTACTACCACCCCTATCACAAGAGTTTACTCACAACTACCCCACCCATATCAGTACACTACTCACTCTTACTACTACCACCTCCCCCCCTACAATTGACTTTGTTAACACCTCCACCACTATCCTCACACTATCACCACAAACGAAAAAAAAAAACAGAAGGGAAGGAAAGAGGAGAAGTAAGAGGTGGGTGAGAGAAAACAGTTGCAAAATGGCCGATCCAGACAACTTAAGTAGAACAGACAACAAACAAGGTACCTTATATAGATATATATATATATATAAATGAAAAGAAAGGTGTATAGAGATAGTTATGTGTTTACATATATACATACATTTACGACAGAGTTTCTAAATGTTACGGCTGTAGTCGTCGTATTTTCACTCTGATTTTAATTTGATTTTGTTAAAGCCCTCATCACCAACTAAAACCTTTAAATTGTTTATCATAATAATCCTTAAGACAGTCCAGTTGTTTCTTGAAAGGTTCAGTGTCGTTTTTCAATATCTTTGTTCTTTCAGCTATTTTCTTTCTTGTTATTTCTTCCATTAACCGATCCGGTTCTGTAATATTTTTTCCTCCTCGAATCTATTCTGTGGCTTGATCTTGAAGATTTTATTTTATTATTGAGTTGGTGTTCCTTGAGATGTTGAGGTAGGCATACAAGAACGTACGTTAGTTTTTTTAAAAAAAGGTATATAAATGTCGACACAATCTTACACACATACATATATAGTATGTGTGTGTGTAGCCTTCCTTTAAAAACAAAATCTGAGATTTTATTATGTAAAATATATAATTACTGTTAGATAAAGGTGTCTCTTTCGGAATGAATATATGCAGACATACTCGTCAATCCGATGGTCAACTCATTTATAGAATATACACACACACACACTATATATACAGCTTTTAATATTTTTTCATTTTTAATAATGGTTTCAATACATACACACCGTTCAGTTTGTATATTTCAAATCATTTAAACTAGATACTGTACTTCTTTTTGTATAGAACTTATATATTGTTCCACAGGCATCTCTGCTTCTTCGATCATGTTTTAGAATTTAATTTTAGAGTAGCTGAAATACAGCTCTTCGCCTTACTTTCATCCACTCTTTAATTTCAACCTACAGTTGTCAATTAACATTGCTTTAAACAAGGAGATAGAAAACCGATGTACATACATATAAATATATACTCATAATATGTATATATTTAACATATACTTCGTTCTGTTAATCATTAACAGGTTCCCAACGTTTTCTTTTGATCTTATAATGTTTCTTCATTTTTCAAAATATTAGTTTAATTATTTATGATTTAATTACGACCTGAATCCGTTACTTTTTTTTTTCCCCCTTTCATCTGTAATGAATGTATGTATATATGTATCTATGTGTATATATATGTATGTGTGTGTGTATATATTCTTTTACTTGTTTCAATCCTTTGACTGCGGCCATGCTGGGGCACCGCCTTGAAAGAATTACGGAAATTGAGAGATATTTGTTTTGTCCCAGCCCCCAGGGAGGATCGAACTCCCGACCTCTGGTTTACAAGACCATTGCTCTAATCACTGAGCTATAGAGGCAGTTAATGCAAACACTCACACACACATATATATATAACCACTAATTTGCGAGGACGATTTTCTTTACTCGTTTCACAAAATGATGTTTGTTTGTTAAGGTTTTATTTAGAACTTCAATTATCTCTAAAAGTTATATTCTTAATGCCATGAAATTAACCATGGTCACAAACGAACTGCTACCGGCTGAATATTATGTGTGATGTTATTGTTTTTCGTTAGTTTTTTTTTTTTTTTTTTTTCATCATTAGTGCTCGTTTTTGCATTTATTCTGTCTCCTTGCTATGCCAAATTTACATCAACAACATGAGTGATATGAATCATAACAACAATGTTGATGTCCTCATTAAATGGACATAATACATCCTCTCACACTACGATTTTTCCCTACTTTCGCTCTTCCTGCCATCAACAGGATGTAATTATTGAGTACGAATATAGTTTGTTTGCTTGTTTTTTTTCGTGTTTTTTTAAAATTACATTCCATTCTAGCACTTTAATAAGCCTTCTTCGCTATTGTGTATGTAACATTCTTCATTCACACTCATCTGTTTATGTATGTGTACATGTACACACCCACATGTACAAGTGATCGTGTGTGTGTGTGTGTATGTATATATATATATATATACAATATTTGTATACATGGATTTATGTAATAAATACTTGTGTACATAATAATAGATGTAAACATGTATTTAAGTAATAAATACTTGTATATATAATGAATGTATACAGAGTTTATTGTTATGTAAAATATATAATTACTGTTAGATAAATGTGTCTCTTTCGGAATGAATATATATATGTATGCATAAAAAATCCGATGGTCAACTCATTTATAGAATACACACTGACACACGCATTATATATATATATACACAGCTTTTAATATTTTTTCATGTGTGTGTACATGCGAATGGATATTCACACATATATCTACACACACTCTTTGAGACGATTTAGCTGGTGGTATGTCTGGGACCTAATTTTTGCTGGATAAGATTTTATTTTATTCTGGAATTCGGACAGTTTAGTTATAAACATAAAAAAGAAACTGCAGTTTATTTACAGAGCTGGAGAGAGGGAGAGTGTGTGTATGAGATTTCTTTATAAAAAGCCGCATTTCTTGACTAACATAAATGAAACGGAAGTCAGAAGAATTACTTGGCGTGCATTTTGAATATTATACACTTTGGTATCGTTGTGTCTGCTATTCAGAATATTCTGGATGCCGGAATAATGGGTTCCACACCTGTTTAGTGATTCTGTGGTGTATACGGAAATGTGTTGGCAATTCAGTTGTATAATAAATAATGGTGATTTCTAAATTAGACACTTTAGTTAAACAAATAATCAAGTCTTATAATGAGTTCTAACAAACATTGGCACCAGACCACAAATACGAGGCGAGCACAGTTGATAATCTCTTTAATTGTCTCGAGGACACCTAAAACATCACTATATATATATATATAATGATTTCTAACACACACACATACATACATGTGTGCGTATGTGTGTGTGTGACTGAAAGCATTTAAAGAATATATATACATAAGAGGAATGAATGTAGTTATGGGTACTTGAAATTTTCGAGGAGATTATTTTGATAAATTATTTTTCATCATCTCTTTCTCTCCATCCGCACATTCCTTATTTACGATATTGTCCCTTTTAGCTTCACAGAGGTGTGTCTCGTTTCATTAAAACAGACTTCCATCTTTTCCCCCTCTCTGTCAACCGAAATATATAACATTGTCTGTCAATTTCATCTTCGTCCCTCTGCTGTCTGAGTTCAATTGCCGCCGGTGTTGACAGCATTTTTTCCCTGCAGTGTCGACTTTTTCTTTAGTCTGGTATCGATGAAATAAAAACGATATATATATATATATATATATAAGCTAGTGAACCTCTACGTGATCACTCGACCTGTAAGAGATAGCAGCCAAATTTCACTAAAAAATCACGCCGTTCCTTCTTAAAAAAATGAAAGCCCACATTATATAATGTAGTTCTACGTATATTGTCTGGCTTGAATGCTTTTGATCATAGATCTGCTTCTTCGGAGTGGACCTGGGGCCTAACAACAACTGGTGTCGTTCACCTCCCCTTAATATTTGTGGCCTTGCGCCAAAGTAGATATATTTAGTATTATAGTACTATCATTTTTATATACTTTTTGAAAGATCTATCGTTGTTTCTGGAAAGCTATTGATGAAGATATTGTTATTGTAATCATTGTTGATGGAATAGCGATACATGAAATACTGAGATATCATAATATTCAGCATTATTTTCGCTGTATGTTATGTACGTACGTATTGTATGCATGTGTGTAGTTTCAGGTATTTTCATATTTCAAGGTCGCAACTTATTCGTATATTTCCATATATAAACTTCTTTTTTTTGTGTGGGTGTGTAGCCCTCTCCTCTAGCACTGTATCATTGTAAGAACATTACCAGACAGCAGATGGTGTTTAACGCCCCCTCATGCGATACAGTGGCTCTTGAGAAAGGCTCACTGTCATTTCGTCTTTCTCTCCTATAAATCTAAATTCCTGTGTACATAAACGGTAGTTTATGCCTTAATGCCTAACGGTATATAGTTTCGTTCTTGAATATTTTGAATTCAAATCCCTCGAGAGTTGATTTTGCCTCCCTAATCTATAAAATAATTACCAGGTATGTACTAGGGTTGATCCAGGCGGCTATATCACCCCCTACCTATTTGTGAACTTGTGTGAATTTAAGAAATTATTAGAGCTCTAAAACCTTTTTAGTCAAATCTCGCTGGAGTTGACATTGCCTTTCATCATTCCAACGTCGATGTAATGAGTACCAGTAATATACTGAGGAACAATTCACTCGACTCTTTGCTCCTCTGAAAAAAAAGTGACCTTGTTTTATTAGTTTTAATAATACATAGTATATCCTAGGAGCAAAAAGAAAAATAGTTTCTTTACATCATATCTGAAGACTTGAAGCAAAATAGATTTGCTCGATCAGTACTAATTTGGGTGCAACTTGAAACAAGAAAGTACTTCGTTTTAGGATTGAACTTGTTGATAATTCTATGCAGTACATACTTCTCTATTGTATACATGCATGTACATTACCCTAACTACTGTTGGTGTAGTTAATCTTGTTCTCTTTCTGGTACTGTGTTGCCTTTATAGTTGTCAAACCCTCCAAGTTTGACAACTTTCTCTCTGAAATTCATAAAATAAGATCCGTAAGATTGAGTTTTGACCTCTCTGGCCAGAGCCCCTCTTTGTCAGGACTCACAACACACAAACCTATCTTCATTTATTTATTTTATTAACTGTTTCCTCGAACTCTACTCTGTTTCCTTTTTCACTCCATAAAGTACGATATATATTGATAGGCCACGAGAAGAAATATTAATGATCTTAAGGGCCCTAGGCGAAACTACAAAATTTGTTTCCCTCTATCACAAAACTTCACTTTCTTCATTTTACCGAATTGACTTTTGCTGACGCAAAGAGACCAATATAGTTGTTGTGGTGATGGTGGTTTATCCCCAGGCCAGCTCTGATTGAGCAAACCTATGATCAAAGGAATTCCAGCTGAGACCATTCCGTCTTTTTCCTGTGTGCAAGGAACCCAGGACCACATTATACAACATATCCTTTTCTAAAATTAGGGTGTGATTTGAGGGAGATTCGGCTGCTATTTTTTGTAGGTTGTGTGATCACATAGAGGCTCCCCGAATTCAAATGATTTATATTTTCTATCATGAGCTATGATAGAAAATTTTACTTCCTCATTCTTGCTAGGAAAATTAAGTTGTCAAACTTCCATGTTGTCTAGCTCTGGGTCAGCCTTGATTGAGCAGACGTATGATCAAGGCCATTCTAGTTGAGGCCATCTCGTCTTCTTTTCTCTTCTCTTTTTTTTTCAGGCATAGTGTATCTAAGACTACATTATCCAATATGTTCTTCCCTTTTTTAAGGCGGTAAGGTGTAATTTGAGGTTGTTATTTCTAGCAGGTTGAGCCACGTGGCTCGTCAAAATTCCGTGTGTATGGGATGGGTTACTCTTAGAGTAACACATTTTTTAGAGCGCTAACCTAATTTCTGGGTAGTTTGTCACTTTGCTTTTCATCCTTTCGTGGTCGAATCAGTTAAATATCGGACTAGATGCTTTGCTTAATTAGTTCGGTACCTCACTGTTCTATATTCGAATCCTACCAGGACCAATTCAGATTTTCATCCATTTGAAGTCCTTAAAACAAGTATCAAGTATAGAGTAGGATCAATTCAACTCACCATGTCTCCCACAAGGTTGACTTTATTGTTTTTATCCTAGTCAGAAGAACTCGGCTGTTGATATTAGACTTATGTCCCAAATACTGTTGAGAAAGGCATGAACATCACAACTCCCTATTCCCACCATCACCACCCAAAAATTGACTTTGTGTCTGATTAGGAAATCATTATAATGAATCCATTGATAACTTTATAGAAAGTGTGACGATTTGCTGTTTTCTTTTGTGGGGGAGAACTTGGATGGATTGTTGCATACACACTATTTATGCGTATAACTATATGTGGGTGGGTGGCTTAAAAAATCAGACGTAAAACGACTTGTAACTACGACATCGCACATGTCATGAGAAAAGATACACACTATTTATGCGTATAACTCTATGTGGGTGTTAAGTTAAAACATTCACAATTGGAAGAATGACATCGCACATGTCATGAGAAAAGATAGTGTCTTTCGTATTTCGTTCTAGTCTCTCTACATTGTCTTTTAAATAATAATTCGTTTCTAAAATCGGCACATGGCCACACATTTTTGGGTAAAGGTTATAGTCCATTGCATTGACCTTAGTACTTGATTGGTGCTTATTTTATCAACCCCGGAAGGATGAAAGGCAAAGTTGACCCCCGCCCCCATGATTTGAACTCAGAACATAAATGAGTGTTAGTTACTAAATACTGCAAGACATTTGTCCGACGCCCTACCGATTCTGACAATGATAATAATATTGTTGATTTAATTAACTGTTCCCGCCCTCCATCATTTGTCACCTTGTGCCTATGTTAGAAACCATTATTATTAATCTCACTACTGCCAGTTTATAATCCTGCTAACGACTCTCTTTATCTCTCTCTCTTCCTTGCTCCTTCCCTCACTCTCTCTTCCTTGCTCCTTCCCTCACTCTCTCTTTTTCACTTTTTCCTTTCCCCCTCGTCTTCGCTCCTTCCCTCACTCTCTCTTTTTCACTTTTTCTCTTTCTCCCTCTCCTAATAATTTTAATTATTCTAACCTTCGTCCTTATTTCAGCAATAACCTTTCATAAGAAGACGAATATCCACTTTCGTTTTGTTTTTGTTCTTTTTATTGTAACACTAATTATATATTAACATGTTCACATACATTTGATATTTAAACAAATCCTACAAATATATATAATAATTCGTGTCTTTCATATGTGTGTGTGTGTGTGTAATCATATGTTTCCATATAATTTGTTCCTGTAATATATCCTATAGCATTGACACATTTTCCCGCTTGATTTATTTCTCGTTACTTCTGCATCTTCATTACTTGTAATTGTTGTTGTTTAGACCCAGGTCATCTCTGGTCAAGCAGACCTATGATCAGAGCGTTCCAGCCATAACTATCCCGCCTTATTTTCAGACCTTCATCTTTCTTTCTTTTAATTGTAAGGTGTGGATTACGAGGAATTTGGCTGCTTTTTCTAGCAGGTCAAGTGGCCGCGTACAAACTCCCTCGTTGGATTTGTACTCAGTAAAGTGGGTGTGTTTGTGGTAATGTTTTCTTATATGTAGATGTGAGGGTTTGTTTGTCTACAAATACACACATCACCGAGTAAATAAAGCGCTGGAAATAAAGAGAAACTGTTCATTTTGGAGAAGTCAAAAGATCAGGGAATTCGAAAATGTAACAAGTGTCATAAGAACTGAGGGGAATCTGGCCTCTAACTCTGAAACCATGGCCTCTGTAAGGAAACACACACATTCCGAGCCCTTAAACTATATATATATAGTTCGAGTGTATAACACAGTGTCTAAAGGACAACTTTAAGTTTCGTACATGTGTTATGTCGATAGAAAGACGATATCGGCATATATGTACTCATCAGGTCCATGGGACATTGAACCGATGTCCCGTGGGCCTGATGAGTAGTACAGTTATGCTGATAGATATTGTCTTTCTATCAACATAACACATGTACAAAACTTAAAGTTGTCCCTTAGACACTGTTATACACTCAAACAATTAAAAATTCTTTCAACAAATTCATTTCTCTTTTTGCTTGTTGTTTGCCGAATTTTCAACTAATATATATATATATATATATATACATATACATAAACAATAGAGCTGATGGAAAATAACTCAGGTGAGCATTCTGTATGCTAAATATGCATACAGTAGTGTCTCACATGTAATATAGTAAGTTGCATCAGGTCACTTGTCACATGAGTGCTACTGGTAACATGTAATTCAATACAACCTGTTACATGAATAAGTCCTCAGCGACTAAACCAGGTACCCCCCACTAAGTTAGCCTGGCGAGGAGGGTTGCTGAAAACAAGGCTTGTCAAAAGGCCAGATGGACCCGGCACAGTGTCAATGGCCATCTAACATTAGTGCATAGATAAATAGAAATACTCAATTTGGTGAGACTACTTGGAGAGTTGGACCCCTAGTTCTAGTCAGAACATCCATCTAGAAGATGGAAAACTCCAAGACCAAACCCCCACTGTCTTGTGAGTAAAAGTGTGGCACAGAATTGCCATTGACAGACCTCCAACAAAGTGTCGAATAGTCTCACTGTCTTGTGAGTGTTATGGATAGCAGAAGGCTAAGGGAAACACCCCTGACGGAAATATTGGAGTGGAGCCTCACAGACAGTTTCTTGTCAAAGTCTGCTAAGTCTCCAGCAACTCCTGCATCGAGTCTCATCTCCAACTGTCCTGACCATGTCTTGCTGCTGGATCTAGATGATTCAAGACGAGACAGTGTGGATGGTGCTGCCCAAGTTCTCCCCACTTAAAACTAGATCATGTATAAGTCGTGACTTTGGGCTTCGTGGAACCACTAACAGATGGTGGACCTTTCATTGCAGTGGTTGGGGTATCACACATGTCTATGACAATGAAATACCACTACTGCCATAGTTTCCTTGCTTGCAAGGGTACACAGAAGGTGTAGTATAGGTGGGAGCAGTTGTAATTCTCAAGTTCCCTCCATGGTTGTGTCCTGCATTGGAGTGCCGCATAGTCGAAGTCATAGTCTTTATCAATCACTGATGGACGAACACACCATAGTGAGTTGAAACACTTTGATTAACTAAGATTATTCTTGCAATTAGCAGACAAAAACTCCCTCTAGTAGTGTTTAAAATCTAAAAAAAAGCAAGAGAGATAACTCCAATAATATCAGCTAATCCAAATTTTTGGATTATGTATATATATATATATATATATATATATACACACACACACACACACACATATATATGCATACACGCACACACAGATATCTTCATTTTATGTCTGCTTGTCCATACTGGCATGGGTTAGATGAGTTGTCATGGTTCAATTCAGTTCTTATTCAGAGTTACTACCATCCTAGATGGGGTTGCAGACTAAGTACGACTCATATGTTCAATTTTTGGCACAGTTTCTATGGCTGGATGCCCTTCCTATCACCAACCACTTTACAGTGTGTATTGGGTGCATTTTGTCATGGCACCAAAATTAGATTCTGTGGCACTGTTGTATGTTTTTTATAGTTAAGATGTTTAGCTCCCAATAGCTGAGTTCATTCATAAGTAGGTGTCGCAGGGTGATTGTAATTCCCTGGTAGAAGTAGTGACAGTACTTACTACTTTTAACCCTTTTGGTACCAAACTGCCCCTGTTTCTATGATAAAAAAACATTTGTTTTAAAGTGTTCATACTTAAATTTAAACCTTCCATTATAATTTTATGTAAGAACTTATGTTCTAAACACCAACTTTATAATGAGAAAGTCAGTTATTTTACTAAATCCCTCCAAATTTTTGATTATTTTCAAAATTTATTGAAAATCATAGGCAGTGTATTTCATTAGAAATATGGTAATGAAAGGGTTAACAAGCAAGGAGTTTTGTTTCCTGTTTTAGGATATTTTTCCTGGTCATTCTTAGTCACATTATGTCAGCAAAACTTAATGGCCTATATAGTTTTATTTTTGTTTTTGTTCCCATCAATATTTTTTTCTCTCCCAGTGTCAGCTGGATGCTTTCAAAAATTTTGATATTTTACATTGTCGACAAAGTTGCTATCATTTATGTAGAGGAGTTATTTAGAATGAACATACAATATTGATGTCTTGGTGGACTGAGAGTTGCATCAGTCTTGTATAAGAAATTAACTCAGACTTTCATTGACAGTCTGTACATAAAGACAATATAGCCACTATATAAAATCTATATGCTAGCTTGAAAATAAATTAAATTTGATCAGAAGGGGACTGACAGGAAACAGGAATTTTAATTAATTAGATAATTTTGTAATTGTTTATTTTCTTGCTTCAGTTCAGTTATTTATAGGAAATGTGTGCCAGGCCTTAATGAGAAGAATTACCCTGGAAAGGGAAGATGAAAATATTTTTTAATATACTGCTAAAAATAATTTTTATTTATTATTCCTGCTCTTTACCCCCCTCACCGTCTCTTGCATTGTCCACTTATTTGTGCTCCCAGGTTGCGTTTGCCCTCAAAGAACAGAGGCTATGTGGAGTGGAGAGGACTCTGTAGCCTGCAAGGGACAGGGCATTCTCTGGTGCTGGTGCCACGATGGATTGCATCCAGTACACTCTGTAAAGTGTTTGGCAATCGAGCAGAGATAACTTAAGGTAGAGGGGGGGATCTTTAGTCATATCTTTGACATGACAACCTTTGTAGTGTTGGTGTCACAATAAAATACACCCAGTACACTCTGTAAAGTGGTTGGTAATAGGAAGGGCATCCAGCCATAGAAAACATTTCAAGTGCAACAGGACATAGGCCACCAGCTCATCTAGCAGAGTGGTGACTCCAAATCAGGACCCGACTCAGTTCGAAATCACCCATCTAACCCATGCCAGCATAGACAGCAGATGTAAAAAGATGATGATGAGGATGATGCTTATACTTAATATCTTCTAAACATATCCTATTTATTGCATTTTATTCAAATATTTGACTCTAGTGTTTTGGACATTACTCTGTTCTCAGTAACAGTAGTATGTTTTATATATATATTCCCACGTAGTTCTTTGTTAAGCAGCCCTACACTTCCAGCATAAAGGACTGGACATGGAACACACCAAGGGTGAATATTCTGGTGTTTATGACGACGACGACGACGACAGCGGCGGCGGTACACTGAAGCAAGATATAGTTGGCAACCTTAAGTGCTTACTGTTTACTACAAGGTCAACAGTTCAATCAACACTGCTGGACTTTATAGCAGATTGTTGGGTGATTTCTTGTACAGATATCTGGATTTAATACAGAACACTTCCTGATGATGACGATGATGATGACTTCCTATGGTAGCATGGACTAGTGTTTCTTACCTTTTAAATTTCATAAATAAGCTGCAAAAAAAACTTGCTTTTAACCCTTTTGATACTAAACCACCTGAAACCGCCCTTGGTTCTATAATAAAAACCATTTGTTTTAAAGTGCTCATACTTAAATTTAAACCTTCCATAATAATTTTATGTAAGAATTTATATTAAGTTAGGTTCCAAACACCAACTCAACAAGAAAGTTAGCTATTTCACTAATTCTTGATTATTTACAAACTTAATTGAAGAATTGTAGGCTGTGTATTTCATTAGAAATACGGTAACGAAAGGGTTAACCCTTAGACATTTAGACCAGTGCGCCACTGGTTTTACCAACTTGCAAAAAAAAATAAATAAATAAATAAATAAATAAAAAATAAAGGAATTCAACTCAAATGGTAGGAGGATGTGATTGTGATGTCATCTGTGTATGAAGCTGTCTGTATGTTTTATGAAGGTATGGCAAGATTGTGTAGATATAGGTTGAAAAGAGTGGACGAGAGGACAATCTTTGTGGTACTCTATTGGGAAAATTGCAAATTTTGGAAGCATTTTTTATGTATACTACACTGCCTTGGCAACCTGGGTAGTTTGCTAGGTAGTATTTTGTGTTGTTTCTGAAGAAAGTGTTGAGTATTTTGTGTGATAAGGAATGGGATTAAAAGCTTTGCTGATGCTGATGGTGGTTAGAATGGTGTGTGTGAGTTTTTGTGGTTCCATCTTCATGATAGACTCAGCTGATAGCCAGGTTCGTCTCAGCTGCTGCTGCTAGTAATAATAATAATAATAATAATGATAATTGTTTCTAACATAAGCACAAGGCCAACAACCCCAGTACTTGACTGGCACTTTATTTTAACGACCCCGGAAGGATGAAAGGCAAAGTTGACCTCGGCGGGATTTGAACTCAGAGTGCAAAGAACCAGAATGAATACTGCAAGGCATTTTGTCTGATGCTCTAACAACTCTAGTTGTCATCATCATCGTTTCATGTCTGTTTTCCATGCTGGCATAGGTTGGGTGGGTGATTTCGCACCAAGTCAGTTCATGTGCGGAGTCACCACTCTCCTAGACAGGTTGGGGGACCATGTCTTGCTCGTATGTTATATTTGGCTTGCTTTCTACAGCTGGATGCCCTTCCTATCACCAACCACTTCACAGAGTGTACTAGGTGCATTTTATTGTGGCACAATAAATATATCATTAGTAGTGTCATATTATAAAAAAGTTTGATATTTCTTATTATCTGCCAGAATATACAAAAGACATTTCATGTGAGAGTTATCAACCAGCAGAAATGTTGATAAATATATCGGTACAGGTATTCTTTCCACCTTTATACCCTTATGGCTGTGGTTAAGCAGTTCGCTATGTAACCACGTGGTTCCAGGATCAATCCCACTGTGTGGCACCTTGGGCAAGTATCTTCTACTATAGCCTCGAGCTGACCAAAGCCTTGCGAGTGAAACTGGTAGACAGAAGCTGAACGGAGGCCTGTTGAGTGTGTGTGTGTGTGTGTACATATACATATGTGTATATATATATATGGGCGCAGCATGGTTGAATGGTTAAGAAGTTCGCTTCGCAATCACGAGGTCCCGGGTTCGATCCCACTGCGTGGCATCTTGAGCAAGTGTCTTTACCATAGCCTCG
>JAOPJM010001463.1:10602264-10618826 GCA_027124095.1 Muusoctopus leioderma | reverse complement strand
TTATCTCCCGTAACTTAGCGGTTTGGCTAAGAGACCGATAGAATAAGTACCAGACTTTAAAAAATAAGTACTGGGGTCGATCTGATCGACTAAAAACCCTTCAAGGCAGTGCCCCAGCATGGCCACAGTCCAATGACTGAAACAAGTTAAAGAATATATGTGAATACATAAGTGTAAATATTGACAAGAAAATCGATAAACCAGTGCTTTCAAACAAAAATACATTGTAGTATTTGTTGTGTCTGAGTTGCATAGACACTCTTTTGTCAGTCTCACCATCAGAAATGCAGTGAACCATTGATTGAACCATTAAAGACCTATAACCAATGATGTTATTGTTCAGAAAATGCATTATATAAAAAAATACATTAACTGGGCATTTGGTCATCTGTTTTACTTGATACACACATACACACAATCTTTGCTTCAATAACGAAGAACAGTACCCTAATCCTCTCCGGGCCCTTTCTTGACAGTTGGGTAAAGTTAAGGTAGTTAATGATCAGTTAGAATTTTTGAAAGTTAGTCGTTACGGTAAGACATAGCTTGGAAAATTCAGAGGAGTACATTGCTGAGAGAGAGGATTGGACAAAGTGTTCAGTGCCAGGTTTAGCAAGTAACACACAGTAGGGGTGCATGAGATGAGTGGGGCTGTTGATGTTTAACCCCAGGCCAGTCCTTATTGAGCGAACCTGATGAAAGACATTCCAGTCATGACCATCTCATCGTTTTCCTAGGCGCAGTGCACCTAGGACCATATTATCCCATGTGTCCTTCTTTTCTAGGACAGAAACTGTGGAAGCCTGGCTGTGTGGTTAAGGAGTTTGCTTCGCAACCACGTGGTTTCGGGTTTAGCAAGTAACACACAGTAGGAGTGATGAGAGGAAGGTACATGAGATGAGTGGGGCTGTTGATGTTTAACCCCAGGCCAGTCCTTATTGAGCAAACCTGATGAAAGACATTCCAGTCATGACCATCTCCTCTTTTTCCTAGGCGCAGTGCACCTAGGACCATATTATCCAATGTGGCCTTCTATTCTAAGATGCTAGAGTGGGATTTGAAGGTGATTGGCTGCTTTAGCTAGCAAATCAAGTGGCTGCATAGAGGCTCCCTCAAATGGGGTTGGATGGATGTGGCATAGAATCAGCAAGTTCAGAGGTGCAGAGACCACTGTCAAAAATAAAAAAATGTTTGTGCTCTCATGCTACCTTGTTTCTAAATATCTCCAAACTAAAATTCTAACGTTCAAATAGGAACAAATAATTTCAGTTCACCTCTGTATTATCACCTGGCTTATTTTTTCAACATTAAGCTAAAAAAATATACAATTGTACACATTTGTCTACTCAAACACAGAAAAAGTTACCTGCAATAAATTGACTGGTGTTTTTTTTATCCAAGGGAGATTTCTCTCATCTGTGTAAAGCCATAAACACTGGAAATAATCACTTGGTTAACCCTTCTGTTACCATATTTCAATTAATTTTGAAAATAATCAAGAATTTGGAGTAATTTAATAAAATAACTACCTTTTTTCTTAAGTTTCTGTTTGGAATATCACTTAACAAAAAGCTCTTATATAAAATTATAATGGAAGGTTTAAATTCAAATATGAACACTTTAAAACAACTGGTTTTTATCAAAGAACCAGGATGGTTTCAGGTGGATTAGTATCAAAAGGGTTAATGGACTGTGAAAAGAAATAGTATTTATGATGAGTTTCAAGTTAAGCTGCTGCTTCTACATTCTGAACAAATACCTACTCATTTCTTTCTCACTTTAGAGATACATTTTGACTATATTCCTTCTGGGTTTTACAACTTTGTTATCTTATGAACATGATGTTATAAATTAAATGAATAAACAGACAATTTTTTTCTTTCTCTTTTCTCTAGGAAATACCCGCGCTATATTTTGTAAGTCTGAAAATGGAACACTTTACGTCACCCAGTTATCTGTTGACCACACTGTCTCCAATGAAGATGAACGTAGACGCCTTCTGCATTTGGGTTTAGATGTTGAAAAATTGAAAATCTTTCGCAAATTAGGAAAGTCTGAAAACACTCGTTGCATTGGTGATTACAGTGTGAAAGCTGGCTATAAAGATGTTGAGACTCTCGGGTAGGAAGATATATTTTGATACTATTCAATTATAGTTTTTTTAAGTCAATGAGCTGATTTACATGGCATGAAAACAACTGACCACTAACCTTAGTTGTTGTTGCTTATCCCTGATCAGCTCTGAGCAAGTAGAACTATGATCAAAAGAATTCTAGTCATGACCATCCTGCCTTTTTAGAGATATTTAGGATTACATTATCCAATGTATCCTTCCTTTTTCAAGACGGTATGCTTTGATTTGAGGACAATTTGGCTCCTATTTCTAGTAGTTCAAGCAACTACACATAGGCTTCCTATTCACATTAGTGACTGATGTCTTCTGAGCTGGAATTCTTGAGACAAACTTCATCAGTGATAGAAGATACTCTCTGATATGGCACAGTCTCGTAGCCAATGATAATCGTTTCTCCATCTTTTGTCCCCTGTAAAAGTGAAATGGCCAAGTGGATATGATATTGCAACATTAGTTTATAGGTCATGAATTCACGTCAACTGCTGGCATCACTGCATGACATCTTACTAAAAATTCATGTTTTTAACTTATGAATTAACTAATATGTTTTTAATGTAAATGATACTCGCACATTGATACTTATAATGTCTAATATGTTTTAAACTTGTTTTTAATTTAATTACAGTTCTTTTTTTCTTTTCTGACATCACTTAAAACCTTGTTTCTATACTATTTTATATTTTTCTTTCTTTCCAGATCTGCAACAGCTGAACCTGTAATTGCAGAACCTTACCTGTGTGATAGTTTTCAGATTGATAGCTCACCTGCTTTCCTTTTAATTATGTCACATGGCCTATATAAAGCCATAGAAGATATCCCAACAATTACTGAGGAACCCAACTGCTATATTGCCTCACTAGTAGTACAAGAATTTTCACATCAATCTTCACTGAAGTGCGTTGCTCAAGCAGTTGTAAATCGAGTCGTAAGTTATCACAAAGATGCTCACAATAAGTGGCGCCATGTACATATGCGAGAAGATATTTCACTCCTTGTTCGCAGCTTCAACTATCCTCTCGGAGGCAGTGGTAGCAGCCCCACTGGACCTCCTATATGCATTCAACAGTGTCTTTATCCGCAGGTAAACAGTCCTAGCATTCAACGTGTGTACTCTCAGATATCGAGTGGTAGCTCTATTTCAGACACTACCTCACCCACTCCGCGACAACAGATGCCCATTCAGTTCCCTCATGTGTCTCCCATTAATACAAGCGAAAGTGATAGTAGTCGGTCATCGACACAAACCACCATGAACAGCCCTTCCTCAACACAACAAACAACAAATTCTCGGACAAGTACTGCTACTGGTACTAACACGAATTCAACGCAGAGCAGTGGTGATTCATCTCACGTGCCTACTCAGTATCATTCCTCTCCAAGACTGCATTTGGACAATGATGGCAAGGTAGAATCTTATGTGGACTTTACAGATTTTAACCAAAAGCTTTTAACAATGTCTGACAAAGAAAGAGAAGAGCTTTACTTGTCTTCTTAACTATGATTGAAATCTTACTGTGATCTTAAAGTTAAAAGAATCAGAACTAACCCTTTCTTTTTCAAATTCTACTTTTCTCTAGTTTTGCACATAAGTTCATTATTTAATAGCAAATAGAAATACGTAATTATGAATACACAACATCAATTGCTGGTCGATTAAATTACTATAACTATTGGTATTTTACTACATTTCACTTAACTTTTAGTGCACTTCTTCTCCAGTGGGCAGGGTGGAGAAATAAAGAAAAAACTAGTCTTTAATTACAGAAATCAGGCTAAACCAGAATGGTAAAAATGAAATTATTCTTTTTCTTTCCTTCTATAAACTTGCTTTGTTTTCAAACATCCACTTTGTACAGTTCAAACTGCATGTTTTCAAACATCCACTTTGTACAGTTCAAACTGCATGTTTTCAAACATCCACTTTGTACAGTTCAAACTGCTGAGTCAGGGTTATTTTTGTTGGTGTAATTATTAGTTACTAAGATATTAACTGAAGTAACAGAAAATAAATTTTTTTAAATTATTAAAAAAATACAAAAGGAATATGATGCATTCATCATCAAGGGGAAAAAATCACAAATAAAAAAGAAAAAAACAAACTTGGCTGCTTCTAATTATAAATGTATATGAGACCTGGTACTTACTACTATTGAAGATAGACATAGTAGTCAGCACATGTTCTTTTAAAATGTTAATGCAAAACCCTATACTATATCTGATTTTTTTATTTTTTTTTTTAAATAAGTTTTATTTTGTATGAAATATTAAAATATTTTCTACAATTAATCAATGTTAGTACTTATCTCTCTCTCTCTCTCTCTGGATAATATAAAAGAATATAACTAAATATCATCGTTGTTTTTACATCCACTTTTCCATTCTGGCATGGGTTGGACAGGACTTTTTGAGACTGTTTTACAGCCGTATGGCTGTCCTGGTGCCAGCCCTTTTAGTTGCCTCTTACAACATGTAGGGATACGGTATACCTATTCTAAAACCAGGATACATACTTCAAGGCATTTAGTCTGACACCACTGTTACTACCAAACCACTATTCTCTGGTGTTTTATTAGCTACCAGTGCTGACTATAAGTTCTATATGTCTGAATAAAATAGCAGGAAATTACTCTCGCATATTTTCCCATGAAATCCTGTAGATGTTTCATTTGCAAGGTCACCAAAAGTCATCTATGATAAATACGGGGAATTTCGTTTTAGACCTGGAAAAATTGTCAATATCCTCTGGAAAGTACAAATAGATGAGTCAATAGGAACATCTAGTCTCTTTCAACAGTACCAGTACACAGTCACTATGTATGTATATATAACACTATGCCCTCCTTAGGTATGGGTGCACAGTTAAATCCTTCACAGGCTTTACAAATGCTAAGCCTCACCATCTGTGATTTCTTGTGACCATAGATCTATAACATATCTAAAACTACATCCTCTTCAGCACTAGAAAACACTTCAGCTACAAAAAAAACTTGATGGCCCCACTCCCTCTAGAAAGAATTCTGTTCACATATCTGGTATGTGACACACATGCAAACATTGTAGACTGCATCCTAAAAAAAAAAAAAAAAAAAAAAAGAGGCTGTGATTGACGATCATCTACTCCACAACGCAAGAAAACCCAGGCTTACTGATGCATTATGTCCTCTCTGTCTCTTCTACTGCAATTACAATGGTGCTTGGAACTGTGAATAGAAAACTGTGTGCCAAACCTACTCACCTCTTCTTTTGTAATCTCACTTTGCCAAACTATGATTCATGAATTTGTATTCCTGGACAGAACACTTTATTCTACATTGCCTGACATCCCATAGCTTTCAGGGATTGCTACTTCTGCTTAGGCAAAAACGAATAGAGTTGATCAACAATACATACTGCTGTCAATCCAATGTTGGAGCTTCTATGTGGCTGCTTGATCTGCTAGAAATAGCAGCCAAATCTCCCTCAAATCACACACTACCATCTTAAAAATGGGGCACATTGGGTAGTCCGAGGTACATTATGTCTGAAATAAAAATGAAATGGTTATTGCTGGAATACCTTAAATCGTAAGTCTGATAATGGCTGATTTACAACTAAATGACACAAAAAGTGAAGTAACTGACTCAGTTTATCACATTAATATATGGGTTACATTTGTATGGGTAATCAATAAGAATATATATTTGATAGCGTCAATAGGAAATTTCTTATGCAGTCAATGTTTAATTAATATTGTCACTGAATTATACAAAATTAGTTGTTCATGTGTCGGGTTATCAGTCTCTAAACTACCTTCCACATTGTTTCATTGTGAGATAAACTTGAGACGGCAATACAAACAAAATCTGTTAAAGAATACAGTTGATCTTGAAGCAATCCACCTAGGAGAACATAACTCTGATACCTAAACTGGCAATGGAGGATCTAAAGCTACTCCCTTCCAAAACAAAGGTCCATAGAGGTGGTGTTGAAATATGGTTTCCATAGCGTTATGTTAGTATATGTTTAGCTAAGCATCATGTTGGTCTATCACAGGTGGCTTTTCCCTGCTGAACGAATTGAACCCAGCATTCTGAGATAATGGAATACTAGTCAATTCTACAGTACTGCTTACAGTAGTGAAGTATAGTATACTATATATTGTGAAATATAGTATACTATATACTGTGTTTGATAGACTCGGTTGTTGAAAGTTAAGAGACTTAGCCATGGATGCAATACAGTGCTGGTGACAAGATATGAACTGCCGACCTTCCAGCTGGTTGTTAGATACTCTATGAAATCAAATCAGATACTCTATGAAATCAAATCATTCAACTGCAGCAGGTGAATAAGGAAAATAAATTCTGATTACAAGTCCACTCTGCTTTGTATGCAGGGAGGTAAATCTTAACAGGAAATCAGGCACAAGTCCTTTTAGACAATTTGTTAGTTGACTAGCACCCAGCCATGGCTGTGTAATAAAAAGTTTTGCTTCACAACCACATGGTTCCAGGTTTAATCCTACTGTGTGGCACCTTGGTCAAGTGTCTTCTACCTTAGTCTCGTGTTGACCAATGCCTTGTGAGTGGAATTTGGTAGACGGAAGCCTGTCTTGTGTGTGTAATATATATATGTATATTGTGAGTGTAATATATATATATATATTGTGTGTATGTGTAATATAGTCACAATATATATATATATATATATCTTTCAGTGAGAAACGAAAAAGCTGGTGCTTTTCGAACCAAGTCCTCTGGGATATTTGTTCTGCATGGAGTTACAAGATACTCCCTTGCTAGAAATATAGTGAACTAATGATTAGCCTGTTGAAAACCTGTGACTAACAAGGCTATTGTTCACCAATTGCGGTATAAAATATAAAACTGGCAAAACCTGTAATAAATTCAGCAGAAATATTATGTATGTTCTTCATTTCAGAAGTATTTTAATAAAGTTATATGCTTAACCTACCATGTTGGTGTCATTCAGAGGTTTTGTGGACCAGTGATAAATTGTCAATTATACCGGTTCAGTTGAATCTTATGGGGATCATTTGACGTTTATGCTGTTTCGAACAACCCACCACCCTAACAACTAATTGTCTTTATTTAACCATGCTACTGGAGCTGGAACACCAACCAAGACAGTGCCTTTGGCTCTGTACACAACTATGTCACTTAAAGTAAATTTATATACAGGATCATCCATTTTATGTATCACTACAAAATCTTCAATTCAATGGATTTGCAAGAAGATAGAATTCATGTACTATTTACATGATAACATTGGTTGTATCCCTGGTGGACAAGCTGAGTGCTGGATCTGTGGGGTGCACCCAGACATTCGACCAGCTATCTAAGTACCATAGGTCTACCTGAGCAGATGTGAATAAGACTACACAACAGCAACTACCACCACGGCTGATGGATGGCAAAATGAGAAGAACACTAGACAAAATGATTGTAGTTTTGTTACATCTTTTTACATTCCGAGTTCAAATCTCCATCATTGACTTGCCTTTCATCCTTCCGGGGTTGATAAAATAAGTACCAGTCAAGTACTGGGTTCAACTTAGTCAGCTGTGCTCTCCTACATAGTTAAAAATCTATGTTGAATCAGCAGGTTACTGAAACCAGCAGAACATGATCCCTTATCATCATCATTTTTATAAGGTCTCTAACAGAATTAATAGCATTGACAATTTATCACTGCTCCACAAGTCCCCCTAAATGACACCAACATGATAGATATATTTATAACTTTATTAAAATACTTAACCTTTCTGCTGAAATTATTTAACATTATTCTTTATTTTTCAATTAAGATTTTATACTGGAGATTGTTACATTTAGGAGTGTAATATTGAGTCTTTGTGCATTTTATATTAATTTTATTTGATGCCTATACTATGTCTCTAATTTTCTTTTAAATATTTTAAGGATTGGCAAAAATTATTAGAGCGTCAGACCAAATGCCTTGTATTTATTTCTGAGTTCAAATCTCACCAAGGTCGACTTTGCCTTTCATCCTAAAAATAAGTAGCCATCAAGTACTGGTCTCGATATAATTAAGTACTCTCCCTCTGAATTTGTGGCTTTGTACCTATATTAGAAATCATTATTTTAGATATCTATAGATGGTAGGAACATTAGAGTATGGTATGTTTCTTCACACCTTGAGTTCAAATCATATTGGGATCGACTTTGCTGTTCATCACTATTGAGTCAATAAATTAAGTATAAATAATTTGTGGTCGATTTAGTTGACTATTTTCCTTTCCTATAAATTTGTGTTTTTGTACCAATGTGCAAAATCAATATTTTAGCCATTCCTTCCTTTACATTTTGGGTTCAAATCTGCTGTTATTGACTTAGCATTTCGTTCTTCCAAGGTCAGTAAAATATGCATCAATAGTTTATTGTGGTCAACTTAGTCAATCATTCTCTTTCCTTATAAATTTGTGGCCTTGTACCAATGTACAAAATCAATATTTTAGCTGTCGTTTCTGTTTTGAGTTCAAATTTTGCCAAGGTCAACTTTGTTTATCGACACCAGAAGGTTTGAAAGGTAAAGTACCAGTCAAGTATTGGAGGCGATATAATCAACCTACCCCGCTCCCCAAAAAATATTTCTGGCCTTGTGTCTATGTTAGAAGCATTATTATTAAAATAAAGAAATCTTTATTATTATCATTTGGGTGGTAAATGACAAAATTGTCAATGCACTAGACAAAATTCTTTGATTTAGTTACAACCCTTTACGTTCTGAGTTCAAATTCCACAGGCTTTTCCTCCTTTCAGGGTTGATAAAATAAGTACCAGCCAATATTGAGTGGTAGACTTAATCTGTCGCCCAGTTTTTTTTTAAAACCATCATTTAGCCCTTGGGTGCCTTTAGTCGAGTTCAATCAGTTGCACGCACTTGGGCCAGGTGTCCGTTCTGGGGATAACTTCCTCCCATCAGTCTTGGAAGGCCTGTAAAAGGTTATGGGCTCTGTTGTTCCTCTGTCTAAGCCATTAAAAAAATATAAAATTTGAAGAAAAAAAAAGTTCTGGAGTCAATCTAATCATCTATATTCCTCCCCACAAATTGGTGGCCTTGTGCCTGTTAGAAATCACCATTATTATTATTGAATGGCGGCGAATTGGCAGTCGGACAGAATGCCTTGCAGTATTCGTTCCAGCTCGCTGCGCTCTGAGTTCAAATTCCACCGAGGTCAACTTTGCCTTTCATCCTTCCGGGGTCGATAAAATAAAGTACCAGTGCCTATGTTAGAAACAATTTTTATTGAAAGAGCAGTATGTTCTCAGTTCAAATTCTGGCGAAGTGAACTTTACTTTTCATTCTTCCAGGATCAATAAATTAAATATCAGTCAAGTATTGTGGTTGACTTAACGAACTATGCACCCCACCCACCCCCTTTTACAATTTGTGTCATTGTCATCATCATCATCATCATCATCATCGTTTTACATCCGTGTTTCCATGCTAGCATGGGTTGGACGGAGATTTCTTGACGCAGCATTTTATGGTTGGATGTCCTTCCTGTCACCAACCATACTGATTAAGTATGGAAATCTTACCACTTAACTACCAAATGCCCGGGCATTTTGTTATTTGGAGACGTAAACAAACTCACCGACCGATCGATAAATGTTCAGCGGTGACAAGCACACACACACGCATACTCACACATATATATATATATATATAACATATACAACAGAAGTGTTTGTCTACCAATTCCACTCACAAGGCATTAGTCAGCCTGAGGCTATAGTAGCAGACACTTGCCCAAGGTGCCATGCAGTAGGACTGAACCCGAAACCATGTGGTTGCGAAGCGAACTTCTTAACCATGTAGCTACCCCTGCACCTATTAGAGTGGCAGAAATAGTAAAGTATTGGACAATGCCAACTTAGTCCACAAATGTTAGAAGTAGAGTGGGGTTAGGTAAGAAATTATCATTAATGGATGACAGAATCAGTAGAGCATTGGGTAAAATATCTTGCACTATTTAGTTACATCTCTGAGTTTAATCTTGCCGGAGTCAACATCACTTTTCATCCATCAATAAAATAAGGACCAGTTAAGTACTAAAGTCAACTATAACCTAAAACTTTCTGGCCATGTTAGAAATAACTAATACATGAGCCCTTGTTTTACACACAGAGTAAATGATATTCTGCTTCATATATTCAAGAAAAAAATAAGTAAAAGAAAAGTAAAACAAATTAGAAATAAAATAAATGTTTAATAAAACAAAATACATAACACTTTTTACCTTTCTATATTTTTTGTTAATTATATATTTTTTATTAAACATTTATTTTATTTCCAATTTGCTTTACTTTTCTTTTACTTATTTCTATAGCTATATTTCAATGAAGCAGAATAAATAGATTGATGGACAGATAGATAGAAATAGATACATATATATATATATATATGTATATACATACAGAGAGACAAACACACACACACATAGATATATATATATATATATATATATATATACATTACATATATATATGTGTGTGTGTGTGTGAGCATGTGTTTGTATTAAATATGGAAGGATATAGATAGATATACAAATCCGGAGAGAGACAGTAAGATAAAAGTGGGAGATACAGCGGGGGTTTTTTTTGTGAAGAAGAAAAAAAATTCTACTACAGAATACTTTTTCTCCTTTTAACTCATAAAAGCAACAGTGCTGTGACATCATAGCTGTGTGACAGACGGACAGAAATGCAGTTCAGTCATTATTATATAGATTATCAACCCTTGATATATAGAAATAACAAAATTACGAAATACACTACTATTCTCCATTTTTATTTTTCAAGGGTTCATGGTAAAGTGAAGAAATATCTTCCTTTAACATGTGACTCTGGTTCATGTCATCTCATACTGCATTATGTGTATCAGAAATGGATGTGCTGGGGTCTGTGTACAAAGTTTTGCTGGTTTATCACCCTTGAATGATGGTGGCTGCAATAAAGAAGTGATTGATTTCAATACTTCATCCCAAAAGAATTTGATCTGGTGTGATGTTTGAATTGCAAAGGTCAATCAGACCACAACTACCATAACGATAACAGGTGCCAATGAGGCAGCCTCTATGTGATCGCTCAATCTGCTAGAAATAGCAGCCAAATCTCCTTCAAACCACACTTTACCATCTTAAAGGAAGATACTCTATGACTGAATAAAAAGCAGAAGGAGTATGAATTTGATCATTGATGTGTTCGATCAGGACTGACCTGGGACTAAACAACACCAGCATAAGTGAAAATACCACAAACAATATATATATATATATATATATATATATCATCATCATCGTTTTACGTCCGTGCTGGCATGGGTTGGACGGGTGATTTCGCGTTGATTCCTCATTGGAGTCACCACTCTCCTAGACGGGTCAGTGACCTACATCTCACTCGTATGTTTCATTTGGCATGGTTTTTATGGCTGGATGCCCTTCCTGTCACCAACCACTATACAGTGTACTGGGTGCGTTTTATCGTGACACACACACTAGAAAGGTTGTCATGCCCATGGCACAACTAGAGAGCCTTCTCTGCCCTGTGTTTTCACTTTACAGAGTGTACTGAGTGCATTTTATGACACCAACACTAGAAAGGTTGCCATGCCCATGTCACAACTAAAGAGCCCTCTCTACCCTACGTTTTCTCCGCTCAATCACCAGACCACTTTACAGAGTGTACTGGGTGCATTTTATTGTGGCACCAACACTAGCGAGGATATTTATATGCGTTAAAATATTGTCAAATACATCTCCAGTAGCTGTGATCTCTCAATGCGTATTACGGGCATGTGGTTAGAATGTCTGAGGAGAGAATCACGGGACAGATTTTACGGGCAAGGCCAACTGGCAGGAGACCTAGAGATACACCACGAGCAAGATGGTTGGATAATATCCATAACCTCGGTTGGTCTCGCTTAGGGATCCAGCCGGATCATTTGCTGACAGTTGTTTCTGATAGGACCCTCTGGAAGGCGTGTCTGAGGACTCTGCCCTCATGATCCTCTCAGGGATAAGTGGGGGGGCGAGGACAATGGATGGATGGGTGGATGGATGGATAGATGGATGGATGGATGGATTTATGGGTGGGTGGATGGATGTATGGATGGGTGGATGGATGGATGGATGTATGGGTGGATTTATGGATGGATTTTGGGTGGATGGATGGATGGATGAATGGGTGGACGGATGGATGGATGGATGGGTGGGTGGATGGATGGACAGATGGACGGATGGATGGATGGATCTCCAGTAGCTCGACAGATTTGCCACCGGTTGTACTCATCTTTAGGTATCCAGGAAGCGTCGTAGACTGAACTACACAAATAGACTTGAATATATTTTTGCCATTTTCCCACATGCATTCAACATTTGTGTATATGCTTCTCTGACAGGATCAATAACAGAGTAGGTATGAGGAGTGACTGCCTGATGATTGCATGGAGGGGTATAATAGAAATGGCTTGGATTCCATTGTAAGTTGGCCAGGCATGGAAAAGAAGAGCAATATATTTTTCAATAATTGCTAAAAATGTTACCAGGAACTATTACGAGAAATCCACTATTGGTTACTGGATCAATTCCACCCACACCCCATCCCTTGGGGTCTATGTCACTTTGTCATTTGCTCAGTCAGTTTTAAACTCTTGTCATTTCTCTTTGTCACAGATTACAGTTAGGGCACTAGCGACGCAGAACTAACCTATCTTGAAGACAATAGTAAAATGGGTACTAATATACTGGATGTAGTGAACCAAGACGTTTTAATGAATTAAATACATTGTTAGTGAGAACAAATCACGTTAATGAGTGATTTTGGCTAAGAAAGGCAGGGTAGACAACCCCGGATTTTAAATTTTAAATAAAATACAATAAGAAGCGAGTCCAATTTTGCCAGAAAATATCGTGCATTATTAATGTTACTGATGCCTTGCATAATTTTAAATATATTCGTCACTGTAACTGGTCTAAAATAAAGAACCAAGGTATTTAATGATGAAAGTAAAATGAATGATGGTACCCGCAATGTACAGTAGTGCTGCCTAGTCAATTAAATTAACTTGTAGTATTTAGCTTAGATACGGAAATGGGGGACTAAATGTGAACAAGAAAGTTGTGTAAAGAAATACTGAAATTTCTAGCAGTCCGACAAGGAATTTGCGTGTTATGGTAGAAGTGGTGGAAATGCTAAGATTGTGATGTTCGTGTACTTATCTGTCTGACTGTCTTCTCTCCTATCTACTGAATTGGTATCAGTGTCTGTTGGGAATTGTGTACAGACGTCCAGTGGCTGGATGGTGTCGAAAGAGAGGAAAACGACGAAGCTAGTCTCAAGTCGAAAAGTTGACAAACTGCTGGAAGAGCGTGTGTTAGTCAGAAGGCGAAAAGTTGACAAACTGCTTGAAAATGTGTGTGTTAGTCCGAATGAGAAAAGGAGACTAACTGCTTGGCTTGATGGCATCGAAAAGAGAAAATGACGTGAGTTAGTTAGAAGCGAGAAATTAACTAACTGGTGAGTTAGTGGAAACATTTACTTTTATACTGTGTCCCTAGATTCACCCTAGGAGCAAAAAGTATGTTATGTAAACAAACCGTGAACTCTGATTAACCGGAAAGGGAGAACAATATGACAGGTTGATTAACGAGAATTGAGTGCAATCCGCTTGAACTGTTGTCAGTGAACACGGCGAGCCGGTGCTCGAATCCTGACCACGCACTCGCTACAACTTCATTTGCAAGTGCTTCTAGGACAGATCCCTGTTTCACTCCAGTGTTTGTTTGGAAACGATCAGAGCCATCTGGTTTAGTAGAATAGAACTCGTTGCTCCATTGTGTAGCAGTGCAGTTAGCATAAAGAGCTTTGCATGTATACCTATCTTCAGCATCACCGGCCACAGTATGGCACGGTTTATGGCAGTTGGTTCCCAACCTTTTCACTACCAAGGATCCCTTTTATTTTAATGAATTTTCTCACGGACCCAAGGCTTTTGAAAGGTCTGTTTACTCAACAAGTTCACGGACCTCCAGTACTACCTTTGTGGCCACCCAAGTGTCCGTGAACCCCAGGTTTGCAACTACTGGTTTACGGTAGCGAACGCTTTCTTCAGTTCAACGAAAATAGCATAGAGTGATGTATTCTGTTCTTGACATTTCTCTTGCATCTGCTTCAGTGAAGGCCTTATCATTAGTACCTTTTTCACAGCGAAAGCCTCTTTGTGACCCAGGTAAGATGTTGTGGTCCCTATCAGTGATGATTATCAGTCTGGAGAGTATGATTGTGGCGAGCATCTTATAGGTAGAAGTGCTATTCCGTGATAGTTTCCACAGTCAGATATGTATACCTTTTTGTGCAGCATAGTGATATGGGCGTCCTTGTAATCCTGAGGTATGATTTCTTCTATTCATAATATATTGACTAGAGTTGTTAAAGCTCTGATGAGTTCAGGACCGCCATTTATGATCAGTTCGGCTAGGATATTGCCAGGGCTTGCTGAGCGGTTGTTTATGAATTGGTGAAAGGCTCTTGTGACTTCACTTGCTATTGGCGCCGCTGCAATGTTTTCGAAAATTGGTGTTCTATCTGGTCAATGATTCGGCTATCGGTATTGAATTTTTTGCTCTATAATTATTGGAAATACTCTATCCATTGCTTTTCTATCTCTGTGGTGCCTCGGATTAAGTTACCGTTCGTATCCTTGGTGGGAGCCGTTGCATTCGACCTGGGACCATATACTCTTAATGGTTACATATAAGTTTCGGTGGTCAGGTTTGACTGAATATTTGCAACTCGTCGGCATAAGCTTTCCATCAAGAGTCTTCCATTGTTTTTCTTGTTAGCCTTTGGACTTCGGATTTTTGTTCTCGATATCTAATCCTTAGAGCGAGGTGTTTTCTGTTATTTATCAAGTTTACGAGTCATTTGTGGTGTTTGTAGTCTCTGGTCAAATTGCTTTCTGATGGCTTCAAATATTTAGAGTGGCGCTCATGTCGCACAATCGTTTGTCACTATAAAATTTAAAGTGTTGGTACTTTTTGTGGGTTTTTTCCAGTGCATGTTAAGAATACAATATCTTGGAACCACAAGCAGACGGTGGACCTTCGGTTGTTGCGGTTGGGGTATCACGCACATCTATATATGTAGGAGCATTATAAGCCTACTGCATTTTAAATAAGTGTGTATTTCTTTCAATAATTAAAAAAAACAAACTTATCTACATAAAAGCTATGTTTTACCTTCCTCTGATAACAAAGTTTCTGATAGCGAAATAAAAAGGGGACAATGACCCTCTCGATTCTGTCATCCGGGAGTGAGCGCGCATGTGCGTGTGAAAATACGTTCGAGATCTAAATATTCTTGCACACGACATGTGATCATGTCGTTTAATGGTTGTTGATAGGTTTTGGCAGCGTGGACCAGTTTTCGCCTGTTCAATACTTTTAGTCGGTATATTTGTATGGTTTTTATACCATTGGTTACTTCATATATATCTAAATATATATCTCTCTCTCTCAACAAAGCACGTGGTTATTCACCAGAAGATTGCCGTGTAGAAGGCATGAAAGCGCTCGTGAAGATAAGGAATAAAAGTTGTGAAAATCCAGCTGTGTTAAAATTGTATTGACCAATATACATATATATATATATATATATATACATATATATATATATACTTAGGGATACAAGTAGCCCGAACCGTGAACGGTAAAAACTGCACCAGACACAAACAAGAAAAAGAATACAAAGTTAGAAGCCAACACTGAGATTAGGATGCTGGAATGTATGTACCATGACTGACCACTGGTATATATCAGATAACCTTCAAGAGATTAGTGACACACGAAAGACAGCAGAGATTAACAACGAACAGCTGAGACTCCAGGTGGACATCGCAACACTCCAAGAGACACGTCTCGCAGAATCGGGAACTCTACACGAGAGGGACTATACCTTCTTCTGGCAGGGTAAGGGCTATGACGAGACCAGAGAGCATGGCGTTGGTTTCACAGTAACGAATTCGCTGCTGAATATGGTGGAGCACAGCAAGAAAGGGATGGAGGAGATTTTTCTCACTTCGACTCCACACATCCGATAGAATGCAGCGAAAAATATATACGCATATATGTGTGTGTGTGCGTGTGTGTGTGTGTGCGTGTGTATGTGTGTGCGTGTGTATGTGTGTGTGTGGGCGGGTGTGTGTATGTGTGTGCTATATGCCCTACGGTGGCATCAACATTTCAGATTTCACGATTCTCCTCAAGGGCACTGAAGAGAATCGTGAGATTTGAAACATTGGTACCACCGTAGGGCATATAGCACACACACACACACACACACACACACACACACACACACAATATATATAATATATATATATATTATATATATATATATACACA
>JAOPJM010001463.1:10538290-10549176 GCA_027124095.1 Muusoctopus leioderma | reverse complement strand
ACTGCCAATTTTCACAACAATCTGTCCACAAGTAAAGATGCTATAATCATTTTAATAAACAAACCCGTTTTTAGGCAATTTCTTCTAAATCCTTACAGGACAGGTAAATCTACTTAGAAAATTTTTGACAGGACGTTAAGAGTTAAACATGAGCAGCATGCAGCTAGAGCCATCACAATTGCTCCAAATGCTGGGCCTCACTATCACTGAAGATCTCTCCTGGCAAACGCACATCCTTAACATAGCAAAGACTGCGTCTCAAAGATTGGCCCTTCTCTTCAGGGCTAGAAAATACTTCAGCCCTCAACAATTGCTGACACTCTACAAATCTCAGGTGAGGCCCACAATGGAATGTTGTTCCCATATCTGGGACGGTGCTACTGCTGCACACAGACATCCTAGACTACATCCAGAGAAAAACCACTCGACTGATTGCCATAAAGTCTCTCACAGACACTCTTTAGGCCCTCTCCCACAGATGTGCTGTCTACCCTCTCTGCTTTTTCTATCACTACTACAATGGCCTCTGCTCCTTGGAGCTGACTGGTTCTTGTGCCACCCCCACTTAAGCACTCCCAACTCACTCCTCTCTCCTCTTCTCATCACCCATGTTGGATCCAACTCCACAAGTTCCCACAGCTCCCACACTAACCACTACGCCCAGTCTTTTCTCCCCAGAACATCAGTTCCCTGGAATTCTCTTCCTGACCATGTCTTTCTTGCAGACATCGACTCGCAACAGTTTAAGTTGGACAGTTATGGCATCAGTCTCTCTGGTCTTGGCAGGCCTGTGAAGGCCATGGGCACTTCCCCTTCCTCCTGACCCCCCCCCCCCCACAAAAAACTTAGTGGCAGAAACGGTAATGCCAGAAAAAATGTTTTGTGGTATTTAGTTATGTTCCTTTACGTTTTGAGTTCAAATCACTTTTGCTTTTCCTATATTTCCTGGGTCAATAAAATAATTTCCAGACAAGTGTTTTCATTTTTAATGGTTTAGTCAGTAGAAAGCAGCAGTGCCCATGACCTCCACAGACCCTTCGAAACGGGTGAGGTTGATATTGGTTGATGTTCAGTTTGTGCATCTGTTAGTCGATGTCTGCAGGAAAGAGCAATCCAGTGGGTTGACGTTCTGGTGAGAGAGGATTATACATAGTGGTTTGTATGGGGCCTGTGTGTTGGGGTATGGCAGATGTGTTGGGTGAGCCTGGTTGAAGTTGGTATGCAACTAGTGATAGAATAGGAAGTGAGGAGACAACATATCGCTGGGCCAGAGGTTTTAATGTGTTGGTGAATGAATCTTTGTCAATCATTTGGATAACCTTCTTTTGGATGTGGTCACATTTTTGTGTATGTAGAAGCAGCACTGTCCCAGATGTAGGAGCAGTACTTCATTGTGAGTTTTACTTCAGGTTTGTAGACTTGGCAGCTGAAGTATTTACTGGCCTCTGAAGAGGAAGGTTAGTTTTTGGGATGTACTTTTTGCTATGATATGTATGTAGGATTGCCAGGTAAGATCATCAGGGATTGTCAGTCCTAACATTTGTAGTAAGTGGGCAGTTTTTAACTGTATTGTCCAAGACTAAAAAGAATGAGGTACACATTCATGGCCATGTATCTAAGGTAGAACACTGGATATGTGACTTTTCATTCTGAGTTCAAATCACCCAAAGTTGACTTTGCTTTTAATTCCTCCAGAGTCGATAAAATAACTGCCAAGCATGTATTATGTTTGATTCAACTGACTATATTTCTCCACTACAAATCTGTGGCCTTGAACTAATATAGAAATTATATCATTTATTATTATAAATTCAGTTTATTATTTTAAGTAAAATTAAAATACTATAAAATTTTTTATTATGATTATAATTTTTGAATATTTTATACTTGTGTATTTTTAAATTCAAATTTAATACTTTTAGTATTTTATTATTCAATTTTAAATCACTTTCTTCTGAATAGAAAATATATCTAACAGAAAGAATTATGAAAATCAGTAAATTAATAAATGATGTGGTTCCTTGGCCAAGCATTATAACTAAGCATTGATTTGCAACGAGTCAATTCAAAGTAGAATTCTGATGTAGTATTCATATGTCAAGGGGGATATAATGAGAATCTTGTTGAGGAATCAATATGAAAAAGGAAATGAGGTGTACAGCCCACCATCTGACACACATAATTGAGCAAGCTTGTAATATCTTGCTAGTTGTCATGTTGTTGTATTGACCCAAACTAAGAATATCAAAATATATTAGCTGCTTGTGCTTCTTCTGTTAGATGCAGTGCTGGCTGATGATGATAGTCATTGATGGTTTAATTTAGTGAACTGGCCTGTTACTGAAATGTGCAATAGAGCTGATAGGCTATTAAGATTGTACATCAATATCAGTAGTCACAATTTGGTACTCAGTATATCTAGACTGTATATGAAAGAGGTTAATCTTTTGAATGTCATGATAATTATGATCACTATCACCATTATCATCTTTATTGAGTCAATGAGGAAGCCTCTATGTGGTTGCTTAACCTGCTAGAAATAGTAGCTGCATCTCCCTCAGATCATACCCTCCTATCTAAAAAGAGGAAGGACCTATCGGATAATGTAGTCCTAGATACATTATATCTAAAAAAAAATAAAAAAATGACAGGATGGTTACAGCTTGAACTTCTTGATCATGGTTTTGCTTGACCAGAGGGGACCCAGGGCTAAACATGATCTTTATTTCCTTTATCATCAGTATCTTGTCACATCTGTTTCAACATGCTGGTATATGATAGACCTGTTTACATAACAGCACATATTTATTTGTCTCTATTCTATGTCATTATCTTCCATCTTTAACTTTCCCAGCTCTGTTCTATTTCATCGCAAATTTTCTTTCAGCCACCTGTTCTGTCAACTTCTACTATCAGCTCATTGTTCTTCTTTATACAACTAGTCATCATTAATACATATTCTGATGGCAAAATGACGTAGATATGTAACTGCAAATGAAGGATGTATACTGAGTGATTGGTGTGGAAAGTACCCATACTAAAGGTAGATTAAAGAATAATTAAGAAGTAGTAATTAGAACAGATCCCCACAAATGAAACTACTCAGAATTGAGACAATGGTAGATAATGTATTACTGGTGTGTTAACAGTGTTTTGTTTCAGTGCTACACTGTATGTAATAGACAGATATGAACACCTTGTCTTTAAATACAATATCTCCATGGAAAGAAAAAAAGAGGGATCAGTTAGACTAGTTTCAATCCTGTGTTGGGATTTCATCAGCAATCAAGTTCACTCTAACTGTCCACAGAGAAACTGCTTATAAACCCACTATTACTAGGAGCACTATTACTCGTAACTTGGGTAGACTGATTTGCATATATACATTCTTGGCAGCTAGTTTGATTAATTAATTACTGGTGCGTTAAGTGTTATGTTTCAATGCTCTACTGGACTACAGAGTCTATCTATAGATTTTAGCCAACAGTCCTGCTGATTCCTCTTTTTCTGTCCATGAAAATATTGTATATAAAGACAAGGTGTATATATCTGTCTATTACATACAGTGTTGGCTAAAATCTATAGATATACTCTGTAGTACAGTATAGCAGTGGCAGAAATGTTATATTGTTGATTTATCCAACCAATGCTAGCATGGAAAAAAATAGTGCTAAATTGATGATGATAGAGATATAATGTCAGTTATATAGTTTAACCCTTTTGATACCCAACCAAGCTGCCTGAAACTGCCCATTTCTTTGATAAAAAATCATTTGTTTTAAAGTGTTTATATTTAAATTTAATCCTTCCATTATAATTTTATGTAAGAACATTTTGTAGTTATATTCCAAACACCAACTTAATAATGAGAAAGTTGGTTATTTTACTAAATCCCTCCAAATTCTTGATTATTTTCAAAATTACTTGAAATCATAGGCAATATATTTCATTAGAAATATGGTAATGAAAGGGTTAGGAAGTTCACTTCACAATCATGAGCTTCTGGATTCAATTCCACTGGCACCTTGGGAAAGTGTCTTCTACCAAAGTCTCAGGTCGAACCAAGCCTTGTGAATGATATTGGGTAGATGGAAACAGTGTGGAAATTTGTCTAACTGACTGTACCTGTAATTCAAAGCGTCATGCTTGCCACACAGTGTTATGCTGAGTCTGCCTGAGGATTACATTAAAGATACAAATGTCTGCAGAAAGCTCAGCCACTTATACTATAATACAATGCGTAGATAATTCTGTTGATCAAACAACTAGAACTCTCATTGTTGAAAATGGCATGAGATCCATCACTCTCGCAATGAGGATTTACTATGCAGTTGGTTGAAGCAGTATAGAGATTGACTAGATGACTTATGGTATCAAATTCACTACTATACTGAGTTTAAACCTGCCAGAGCCAATTTTGTCTTTCATCTTGCTGAGATCAATAAAACAAAAATCAATTGTATATACTTGCTTTTGAGTCAGTCGGTTATATATCTTATAACACCTTAAAGAAATATTATTCTTAACAAAGAGGTAATTATTTTACAAAGATGCTCTTTCATGTCTAAATCTTCAGAAAATGTCATCTACAAGAAGCAACAATCTTGTAAAGATTAGTGCTTGATATATGCTGTTCATGAAAATGGTTGCACACAATGGCTATTCTGACATATACAACAGCTCTGGATTAAAAAAAACTAACAAACAATGAATCGCATACTTCACTTAGAGAAATAAAATCTAATAAAATAGGGCTATTTCTTTTGATCGTAAAAAACAACAACACAGGAATCAGAAATAACACTATTTTCACAATTTGTAATATAAACAGAAATATAGATGCAATTATGGGGAAATAGATACAAAATATTTGATGGTGGTGATGATAACATGTAATCAATTCCATTGTATGTTGTGTTCATAATTTGGCAGTATTATATTAACAATAACTGCACAAATGACTGCATCAACTTGATCAAAAGCAACAGAGTTAAGACCTCACCACTTTCAACAATCCACTACAAGGAAATAACAATACATCTAATCTATATTTTCTTTAGAACATAACATTATTTTAAAGAAGCAGCATGACAGATATACACAAAGTTCTAAGCATACTTAATGTCATCTTGTTTATTCAATAACATTCTTATTATTATTAGTAGTAGTAGTAGCATCTGGAAACATGTTGTAGTGAGAAGAATACAACCTTCAAGCTGAGGAAACAGTACAATATTCACAAATTAGATTCCCATCCAGAACATTAAATTGATATTTATTATATACACATTTTCATATTTACTGTGCAAGTGTACAGGGGGAACAAGTGTGATAGAAGATAAATGATCTACTAGCTTCAGTTGCTTACAGAACCTGGTGTTTAACTTTGAATTCAGTAGCATTATGTGGATGAGTAAAAATTTCCTCCTGGACAAGATGCCATTCTAACACAGGTGTGGGGATATATAAAAAGTGGTTTTTTTTAAAATTTTATTCTATGGTGGTGTCCCATCAGTATGACCACAGTCCAATGGCTGGAACCAGAAAAATACTAAAAAAATGTTATTCCCAAGTTTCTGATGTATCAGTTCATATAGATATGGTGAATGGCCATGTGCTCACAAACACAAAACTGCAGTGGATTTGAACTCATGACCCATTAGTTGCTAGTCCAATGTGTTATCCACTTGGCAACTTCATCTATGTACCAACATATACACATGGATATGATGTGTGGATATTTATGCCTGCTTACCCCCACCATAAATGTTTCTGATTAAACATGACTGTGCATTTACTTTTCCCTTTATTCAAGACTCCATAAATAATACCTGTAATATACTGACTTTGAGTTAATCAACTATACATCCTCCCCATTACAGGAACTGCACAACAATTTATTTATTTATTTATTTTTGTTTCTTGAAGTCAATTATTGATGTCAAAGACAATTCCTGATGACCCTGGAGATGAAGTATCTACAAGATTTTTTTCTGGAAGAATATACTGGAGCAGTTTCTCAGTTCCTTCTCGAGGTCCATAGGTGCATATGAACTTAGCACTATAAGCTATTCGGACACTTGTTAATTATACAATGTGCAATACAAGGTGGTGAATTGGCAGAGTTGTTAGTGCGTCAGATAGAATGCCTTGCAGTATTCGTTTCCAGCTCACTCCGCTCTGAATTCAAATCCCGCCGAGGCCAACTTTGCCTTTCATCCTTTTGGAGTAGATAAATAAAGTACCAGTCAAGTACTGGGGTTGTTGGCCTTGTGTCTAGGTTAGAAAAAATTATACAATGTTCCTTTCAGATAACTGTAAGCCATACAAATCAGAGTATTTAGTTATAGCTAGGCAGACTTAGCAAGAGTTTAGTATCTTAGCTATATATACAGCTCAGTGTTAGGGATGGGAGTACAATCAGGAGAGGAAAGTGATTTTTTTACCAAATATAAGTAAGTCTAAGTAAACATATTTATAAAATATTTAAATGTTTTGAGAGAGATAGAGATAGAGAGAGAGATAGAGATAGAGATAGAGAGATAGATAGAGAGAGAGAGAGAGAGATTTTTTTTATTTCAAGCAGAGTAATTTTTAAGTCTACAAAAAAAATAGGGAGACTAACTTGATAATTAATTCTTCCCAAAAGACTGACAAAGTAGAAAACCATAATTTGAAACTATTTAGGGAAAATAATTCTAATATTAGAAGCTAGTAGTCATGTTAAGTTTTACATTTTAGCAGTGTTTGAACTGTTTCCTTATATATATAATTTGCCTGTTTCTTATTGATTCAAAATAAGTAATTTTTTCTTCTTCTGAAGTCCATAAACTATATTCAAAACATAGTTTATTTAATTGGAACTACAAACTTCAATTAGAGCCAATCTTTATCTCCCCCTCCATTTTTTTTTAAATTAAAAAAAATAATAATTCACATGTGTGCGTCTGTGAGTGTGAAAGCATTCAGCTCGTGACATAAATTGGCAGTTACTGCATGAAACTAGAAAGTTGGTGTGTATATGAGTGTATATATATATATATATATATATACACACATAATTACAGTCTTAGATCTATTTGTCCATGCTTGCGTAAATAGAATGGTCTGTTTATTGGATCAATTGTATTCATAGTTGAATGCACTTCCTATTGTTAATCACTCAACTGTGGTTATATATCTGGAATGTACTACAAATGTAAATTTGGAGATCAATAGTACATTGCACTCAACGGAGTTCCAGATAAGACAATTTCGAATGGAAGACTTTATAAATAAGTTAAATTTCAAATTGATATCTAAAAAAAAAAAATTAATTTCATTTTAAATTTTCAGTCTGCAGCAATATTAATATATTTATTAATATCTAGAATATACAAAATTTTTCTTTTCCTTTTTGAATTCAGGCAAAAATTCTTGGCTTTGGATGTCTTTTGATAAATGATTTCTATGAAGATGCCGACAGTTACCTAATACCCTAAAACATAGCAAGTCTAGCTAGTATTTCAGCAAAATAAACATCACGTATATAATATAGAAATAGATCCAGTTTGTTGAAATGTGTGTATATAGAGATCAGTTGCTAACTTATAGGCTTCATGTTAGCTACTACATTTTAGTTCACAATCTAACTTAAAATTATTATATCTCGAATATCAGGTAACTACTTGCACTGATCAAATTTTATTATAATTTGTTTACTCACAAACAATTGTTTGAATGCATGTATTACATTTTAAAGGCCGTGAATTGGCAGAGTCATTATGCCATCGGTTAGAATGTTTTGCAGTATTTGTTCTGGCTCTCTGCGCTCTGAGTTCAAATCCCACCAAGGTCACCTTTGCCTTTCATCCCTTCGGGGTCGATAAATAAAGTACCAGTCCAGTACTGGGTTCTTTCTTTCTGTCTTTCTCTTTTTCTCTGGAAGAAATTGGCTGTGGTTAGGCCTGGGAGATGGGATGGGCACTGCCAGGTTTAAATAAATACTTGAGAAACGCCGTATGTTATGACGGCACTTCTAGGAGTTAAGTGTTCGGAGGGGAGGGGGGGGGGATTACATTTTTAATTTTACTTCAGTTGTTTCTTCTTATGATGTTTTTTTTATATTTCAGTCGATTCTTCAAGATTTGTTTCCTGGGATTACAATTCCTGAGCCAGATTATGGTGTTCTGGAAAGAGAAATAGTAAGAGCAATTGAAATGGATAATTCAATGGTTGTTCCAAATCAAGTATTGAAAGTTATTCAGTTGTATGACACCATGCTTGTTCGTCATGGAGTCATGCTGGTTGGACCGACAGGTGGAGGAAAAACAACTGTTTACAAAGTGAGTAGTTGAATTAGTGATGGGAGTTTCTTACATTTCTTTTTTTAAAGGTTACTGAAAAATCTATGTGTGAAAGGAATTGGTATCAGGAAACTTATTTATATTTTAGTCACATGACTAAGTTTTGTTTTAGAGATAATGTAATTACTCCAGTATATTATTGGTAATTGTGCCGCAAATTGGCTGAGTCATTAGAACGTCAGATAGAATGCTTTGTGGTATTCGTTCTGGCTCACTGCACTCTGAGTTCAAATCCAACCAAGGTCAACTTTGCCTTTCACACTTTCAGGGTAGATAAATGAAGTACCAGTCTAGAGCGGTGAACTGGCGGAATTGTTAGATATATGCTTTAAATTGGACGGTGAAATCGGTAGATCGAGTTAGTGAAATGGTTATCACACCTGAGCTTAAACCAGATGTAACATGGTTCAATTCCCATACGCGGTTTGTCCTTTTCTCGTCCTTCAGGGGCACTTTACCTGATTTATATATCTATTTATATAACTACTTACGTAGTTCATCAGCATTGAAATTTCCATTTATCGTATAACATTTATCAATGCTTTCTCAACATTTCTCAATGTTCCATTGTTTACATATATATATATATATATATATATATATATAGGTGATTAGGTAAGGTTCATGTGTCAAAAAAAGAGCACTCAATATATGAAATAGAGTTAAATAATTTTGTATTACGATGATATGAACTTGAACAAAACATCGTTACTGGCAGTTTCTTGTAGCTCGTTGGAACTTCAGTCATCAGACAAGTTCAGTCTGATCTGCAACTAACAAGAAAATCATTTCTGAAATGTGGAGGAAGTTAAGCCACTTCTGCTAAGTATACTGGGATGCAAGGAAAAAAGGCAATAAAAATTCTGAGAAATCAGCACTAAAAGGTTAATGCAGTGGCTGTAACCCAGAGATCCTGCCAGGCGAGTTATGTCCCCTGATTTGGGAGTCATGTTTGTAGCTACACAAAATTAAAAGTAACAAATAAAAGGGAAGGGAATGAGGAATAAAGGATCTGCAGGCATTTGAGCACAGGATCAGACAGTGAGAAGCAAGGTAGAAAAATAATGGAGAAAAAACAAAGAAAAAAAGAAAAAAGTAGAGAAAAGAAGTTGAAAAGAGGAGGGAGGGAGACTTGCTGGAGCCAGGAACTGTTCTTATGGCAGTCTAACCCAGTACCAGAGAATGTACTTCCTCTTGTGCAAGCAAGATGTGAAATTTTTGAACTTTGCATTCAAGTATATCGTTTTTGTATTTGTTTTGCAAGATTCTTGATGTGAAATCGTGTGCTGAAACAGATATTATTGTGTTTTGGGAGGGTCATACTGCCAATAAAAACACACGCACTGGTTATGTTTCACTTCAGTTTTATTACCAATCAATTAGATAATTAATCAATTGATCAATTGGTTAACTGATTGGTAATAAATTGATCAATTGATTAACTTATTGGTAATAAAACTGAAGTGAAACATAACCAGTGCATGTATTTTCACTTCAGTTTTATTACCAATCAATTAGATAATTAATCAATTGATCAATTTATTAACTATCTAATTGATTGGTAATAAAACTGAAGTGAAACATAACCAGTGCATGTGTTTTTATTGGCAGTATGACCCTCACAAAATACAATAATAAAGAGGATTAGATTATTTTAAAATGATGATCTCACTGATGCTGCTGTTTCACTTGATGTTGCATGTGAAAGTGATGACATTTCAAAAGATATTGAAAAATGGGATCTTCCAGACTGCTGGACACAAGACATGTACTTAAACAAAAATAAAGAATATCCTTGGTTAATGGTTAAAAATAGAAAACTAGGTTGTAGTGTATGCAGCAAGTGTGGTCATCTTAGACTTGGATGAACACAAGGGTGCTATTTGTTTTGTAAGTGGTGCAGTGTTAATGTAGTAAGTATAGGAGTGAGTGATGACACGGCAAAACAGTTAACGAATTTAAGAAGTAAGATATTTAAGTACACAATCAGTGAATCCCATTACAGATGACAAAAAATCAATGAAACAACTGATAAAAAAGTAATTGAAAATGTAGTGTATATATCACTGAAACATGATGGAGCAAAACAGGTCAAGTTTTTAGAACTGTATATAATAGTGTACACAAAGGTAGGCCATACACAGATATGTCTAATGATACTGATCGGCAAGAATGAAATGGCCGTAACTTAGGGTACATTCTACACTCCTGTAAGTAATGGTGTAGATATTGCTCACCCACTCACTCGCCCATCACACCAACTTCACCTCCAGGACCCCCCGCCACGACTCCAATGAATGTACCCCCCCTCCCTCTCACGCATCGGCACACTCTATCTCACACTCTACACCCGTCCCCATCACACCAACTTCACCTCCGGGACTCCCCAGATCCCCCCCCATGAATGTACCCTCTATCTCACACTCTAAGCCACACCTGTCCGTTTCTATTCCACACTCACCCGGCACACTCTGGGTGATTGAGCGGAGACAACGTAGGGTAGAGAGGGCTCTTTAGTTGTGCCATGGGTATGGCATGACA
>JAOPJM010001463.1:10441506-10457688 GCA_027124095.1 Muusoctopus leioderma | reverse complement strand
AAATACTTAACATCAACTAATAAGCCAAAATTAATTAACTAATCAATTAAATAGCAGATAACAGTACGGATAACAATTATATTATTCGATTTTACCGTGACAAGAGATGCCCTTGTTTCTGGAATATGTTTTTGGGAATTTTTTTAAAAATTGGATGACTTTTCCTGTGGCAATTCATTTGAGTTGATTCAAAGAAAAGTGGGCAGTTTTTTTTTACAAATTTGTTTTGACTATTGGTAAAAAAAAAAAGACATTTTCAAATATTTTTTTTTTCAGTTGTCAGTTGACATTCAATACAAAATATTGGTGATAAATGCCCCCACAAACAAATGAAAGCTTTGGCAGCTGCACAGAAGACACACAAAAGCAAAAAAAGAAAAAAATGGACAAAAATATTGTAAAACAAAGCACTAACAGTTTTAAACCAAAATATAATGATGCTTTTGGGGTTTTTAATGTGAATGAGAGTGATTTTGATAGCTCGCTTAGCAATAACAACAACGCACAGTTTTGCACAGACAGCTTTGCAAATGTCGCATCCAATAAAGAAATCCTAGATATAGACATGATCCAGTTACAGACAAGTATGGAATGGTGTGTCATGAGGGAATCTGTCTTCTTGCCTGAAGAATTTGTTCAAGAGCAGGCAAAGAGAAAGTTGACATACTTCTGCCTCATAAAGAGAGGTGGGGGAGGGCGTTTTGTATGCCCTCTAAGAATGATTTGAAGGAGCTCCTGCTCAATGTGTGGGACAGTATCTTGTCCGTTGAGCAAAATAGTGTGTATGGTTGTGTCTGCCTCATTTCTGGGACTGGGGGCAAGGTAAAATGGCAACCAGAGATAGTGAGATGCACACACTCACATAGGCTTGTACCACAGTATATGGGCCAGTACAGTACAAGGATGACAGCCAGGGACAATGGCAACGTTGCTCCTGGCTGTCATCCTTGCTCATGGATGACAACCAGGAGCAATACTGTCATTGCCCCTGGCTCATTGTCACCTTTGTAGTACGATATGGGTGGGTGGTAAGAGCGGAGGTGGTGAGGAACGATATGTGCGTCCAATAAGGAAATACTAGATACAGACATGGTCTAGTCAGAGATAGTGTGACAGGGTGTGTCTAGAGGGACTCTGTCTCCTTGCCTGAGGAATTTGTTCAAGAGTGAGCAAGGGGAAAGCTGACATAAATCTGGCTCACCAAGAGTGGGTGTGCTTTGTATGTCCTCTAAGGACAATTTGAAAGATGCCCTGCCCAACGTGTGGGACAGTATTTTGTCCATCGAGCAAGGCAGGGGGTACCATAGTGTCTGCCTTGTTTTGGGGACCACGGGCGAGGCAAAACAGCAAGAAGAGACAGTGAGATACACACCCTGCCATAGGCTTGTACCACAGTACATGGGCCAGAGCAACACAAGGATGATAGTCAGGGGTGTTGGCAGCAACATTGACCTCTGGTTCATTATCACCTTTGTAGGGTATTATGGGCTGGTGGTAAGTGTGGAGGTGACGAGGAATGATGGGTTCGAATGAGCATCGATTTGTAAGTCACTATGACCCTTAATACCACAGGGCCATTCTGGAGCTGTGCCTCGTCGTGGGTGCAGAAACATGAGCATTGAGACTAGCGGTGCAGGGTACAAAGCCCAGTAGTTACACTTGTGACAGAAAAATCCACTTGAAGGCTTTCTGACTCGAGGAGTTGGAAAGAAAGAAAAAGAAAGAGAGCAGCAAACAGCAGGAAAACCAGCAACAACTGTAGCAGGTCCCAGCGACTGCTGTTCCAATAACATCGCCAGTTGAAATTCCAGAAATGGTGGAGGTGATTACCTTGTCCTCGATCTCAGGAGTGGACGATGCCGAAGCTGCCCCTCCCAGCAGTACCACCCTATCCACTGGGGAGCGAATAGAGGCTGGAGAGGAGTGGCAGACCGTTGTAAAGAAAAAGAAAAAAAAGAAGAAGGAACAAGGTCGACGCGAGAAAGCAAAAGGTGTCTAAAACATACGAAGAGGACCCCCACTCCACAGGGCGACACGAAGTTCATGGTCGTGAGATTGAGCAACGTCCCTCAGACCAATGCTGGGCCTCTATAAAACCGATAAAGATGAAAATGTACTGTATGAGGAGGAAGACATGACCCTCATGTCTGTCGTCCTATGTATTGTATTTCGGCCTGATTTCTCGCCTAGTCCTTAGTTTTGAAAAACCAGGCATATGCTCCCATAAGCCCGAATTGTTGCTTTCAGGACATAAGGAAAGTCCCTGTGTTTTTAGAGACGCAGAGATATGTGACCTTCCTCCTTGTTCACTCTTGAATAAAGACCTTCGGCAGAGAGGCAGTTATCTCTGCCACGTTGATTTTTTTTTGCTCTACAAGGTCCTACGTATTCAGTCCCTCTTTATAACTAGCAGTGCTAGCAAAAGAATTGCTAGCAGTTTCTTCTGTGTCACCAAAAGCAGCACTTTCGCCTATTAAATTTGGCTTGTTTACTTCGTTTAGCAAAATGTGTGTGCGTGCGTGTGTGTTGTAGTTGTTTTTAACAGTATCGTTCAAATTATCCAAATTTACTTTTTAACCCTTCAAATATTATTTTTCTCGTGTGGGTTTTGTTATGAAATTAAATTTGTTCTTTTATTTCTTGTTTGCTCTCTGTGTAGCTACGTTCATTCTTTTCTATTTTTTTTTCGAGGCGTTTCTCTGCCGAGAAACTATCTTGAGTTGGGTGTAACCAAAAACAAAATCAAAAAATAAAATGACAGACTTTTTGTCTCCCATTTTATGGGGTAGACATCCAACGCATTCCAGGATGGTCCATGTTGAAAATTATCAAAAAAGGAATATTTTTTCTTCAGTTATACTTGGTAAAAATTCCCAAATCCTTGGAGAGATTTGTAACACGTCCGTACTCGGCAAACACAACAACAACAACAACAATAATAATAATAATAATAATAATAATAATAATAATAATAATAATAATTCTTTCTTTTATTGGCCACAAGGGATCATATATTATATACTAGACATTTCATACAAAAAGGATTACTAAACATGTTGGGGTATACAACATATACAACAAACTGAAGAGAAGCAAAATACACAAAGCAAGATACAAGTTCAGAATTTAAAAAAACAAAAAACGATAACAAAGCAATGATACCTATAAAGGGATGGGAACCACCACCAACGGGGAAACTGGGCACCCAAGACTTAGATCTCTTTCCGCTCCGTGTCCTTGCCCTCTCCCAACTGCAAGTCCCAGGCAGAATTCAAACATTTGCCCTCTCATACGTACCAATTTCCCCACTTGCACCCACCTTTCATCAAATTCGCTTCAAGGCAAAACCTCTCTTCCCATCCTTAAAGTGATACATGAAGAAGTTGATGAGGGCTTGGTCAGAGAGATAGAGTCCTCTCCTTATCCCTTTCAGATGCCTCCATCAAATAACCTCTTTCGCCATAGCCACCATAGAAAGGAAAACTGCCCGCCCCTCATTGCCAAAGAAGGGTGGTGGAGCGAACTTTACAAGAGACTCAGCCAACTGCCGGATCCATCCTATATGCGAAAACAGATAGATATACAGGTCCGAAATGTTCGGACACGGAATGAGTGCTTGGAGAAAGGTTTTGTCACTCTCTGCACATCTCAGAGAGGAACGGCTGATGGCACTTCCGTGTCTGTATATCTTATTCCGAACCAGTAATGCCACCAGTAGCACTGCCAGGCTAGAGATTTCTGAAAGTCTGCCGGAATAAACTAATTAGCTGGTCTTCGTTGGCGCTCAGAGTCTCACCGAGAACAGTGTCGCTCATGCCCCCCCCCACTAACCCTCTATAGAATGATAGTGTGAACTGGTAAAGGACTGAGAGCGCCTGACAACATTCCAGGTGATAGACACTGAATCTTGGTCTATGCTTAACACAGGACTACAGCTCCGTCAAAGAGACGAGCTGTAGGAGAACATGCTTCACAAACAGCGACCACACCTGCTCACCGTCTAGGAATCTTTGCAGATATCGCAGCCTCAGCGCATGACTGCAGATCATCAGCCACGACATACTGAGTCAAACGTGAAAAGGGTTTAACAGCAGATGGACGTTCTGACCAGGGAAACACAACTCTTCCACAAGAAGCTAAGTACAAACGTTTCAACATGGTCACTGGTCAGATGAAAACTGGATCAAGGCACGACGGTCAGGCGATAATAAATTACAGAGGGGTTGTAGGCATTCGCCACCTCTGCTCAACCTTACAGAGATAACTTCCATTCAGCCCATTTATGGGTCAGAATGCTTGTAAACTCGTTCCAGTTTCTATCCACCCGGAGGTGTTGACCGAACCAGATCCCATGCACTTTAGCCAGGAACAGACGATAATGCTGCTGGCCGGAATGGACTTGTCTCTCCAGGTGCTGAATTGCAAGCCCACTGCTTTGTCCTAGTTAATAGTAGTTCCTATTACCACCTCATATTCCTACAGTATAATGCCAACCACCTCGATTTCCGATATGTCCGACACTAACACGGTGACGTCGTCCGCGTATGTCGACACATTCCAGTACGAGCGGGATTCCTCTCAACACATCCAGCTTCCACAACAGTGATTCAAAAGCCAAAACGTTCAGAATTGGTGAGAAGGATACTATTGATGGACCGAGCATGCAATGCAAAGGTTTCCGATAGGTGGCCATTTACAGCCACTACCGAGCAGATGCTGCTGTACAATGCAGTGATCCAGCCCCTGAATAGACTGAAACCAGTTTCGCGCAGCACAGCCGCCAGGTATAGATGGTCGACCCTATCAAACACAGATTAATCCAAATTGACTAGTACCCCACCAAAGCCAAATCTAGACCTGATTCTCTCCTACTATGTATTGCATAGAGTGGAGGTTGTTTTGGATAGATATATCCGAGATCCTACAGGTTTTTGCCGGTCCAACAACACTATCTGCGACAAGCGCTAACCTCTTTGAGAACTTTTTGATCCAAATCTTTAAATCTGCGTTCAGCAAAGTTAAGTTATGGGCCTGAAATTATATATAACGTCCCTCTTCTTCGCATCCTTCCTCAGCAGTAGCACCACTCACCGCTCACACAATTCTCCCATTATGCTGACAGTTCGAATAGACTTTTGCCAAAAGTGGTTCGAACAAGTTTGGCATGCGACAATAATGCTTTTAAGGAAGACCACCCTGTCCTGGTGACTTACCTCTTTCACAGACGAGCATAACGTTTGCTATTTCAGAAACTGAAATCGGATTTTCCCACCACTCCACCTCTTCCATCATGATTTGCGGCAGATCGTCGAGGCAGGCACCGAAGCCCAATGTCTCCAATCCGTCGCTCCTCCCGAGCAGTTCGGTAAAATGCTGCTCAAAAGCCGCATACATCTGTTTGGAATCGAATACCACACACCCTTTGTGGTCCATCAAAGACCGTATCATGTCTTGGTTGTCACAACGCACCTCTGTCATCTGGGCCCATCGAACAGTTTTAGTGCCCTCGTATTTTAGCTTGGACAACACAAACTTTGTATTTAGCGTCGAAGAAATAGTGAAGTGACATTCTCGCCGCTACCACTTCGGTTGAAAAGTCCTTTCTAACAGCCTCTTCTAAATTAGCTATTAACTCCCCACTCCAGTTCAATACTTTCTACTGCTACTTCCTTACAATACATTAACGATTCTACTCCGTTTTTTTCAAGCCCACCCATCATCTGTTGTTTATAATTGCCTCCACCAATTCCCGCTTAACTAGCTCGCTAATCCAGTCTCTGTTGGTGCTTCACGCCGTAAACGACTCGTTCAATTTTCAGTAACCGGGTCTCTTTCTATGTGTCCTATCTATGTTGACCGTACAGATCACAAACTTGTGAACTGTGTAGCCAACCACCCGAAAATATAGACAAGTATGCAATCCCTATCTACTGTTCTAACCGCACCCCTAAGCACAATCTGGACGACACAATGGGATTTACCCGACCCATATTGGTGCATCCGGGTAATCCAGTTGATATCTGTCAGTGAATTGGAAACATGAGGAGATATAAGAGGCTCTAGAACCTCTCCCTCCTAAGAGTTAGTCCCACCCGATTTTGTCATGCATCTAAGATACCAATCCAGTCGCCCATTATTAATAAGCAGAGATGTACTCAGAAGGTTCCCTGGGTGCATGAAGAAGTCTAGCGTGGTATTCTATGGATGGTGATGTGCAGACACATGCTGAGGCTGAGTCTGCGGAATCTACAGAGATTCCTAGATGGTGACCAGGTTTGATCTCTGTTTGTCAGGAATATCTTTCCACAGCTTGTCTCTTTGACGACGATGCAGTCCTTGGTCAAGCGAAGACCTAGTTTGGGCACTTGGCATCTGGAATGTTGTCAAGCGCTCACAATGCGTACGTTTTTGTACCCCCTATGCACAACTTTTTATGTGCATGTATGTAGGGACCTTTGTGACCTCACTGCGCTCTGAGTTCAAATCCCACCGAGGTCAACTTTGCCTTTCATCCTTCCGGGGTCGATAAAATAAAGTACCAGCCAAGTACTGAGGGATGTTGGCCTTGTGCTTATGTTAGAAACTATTATTATTATTATCCTTCCGGGGTCGATAAACTAAAGTACCAGTCAAGTACTGGGGTTGATGACCTTGTGCCTATGTTAGAAACACTTATAATAATAAGTTGATGTTGATTGGATGGTAGAATTGGTAAAGTGCCAGACTAAAATGTTTTGTGGTGGTATTTAGTTATAACCTTTAAGTTCTGGTTTCAAATCCTGCTGGGGTCAACTTTTCCTTTCATCCTTCCAAGGTCAATAAAATGTGTACCAGTCCAATACTGAGTCAATTAATTTGACTAAGCAAGCCCTCAGCCCCCCCCCCCCGTTCCTAAGTTAGAAATCACTATTATTATCTCTATTATGATTAGTATGATGATGATGATGGTAATAATGCTGATGATGGTGATGATTGTTCAATAATTTTATGCGTTTTTCCAAAGTCATATAGTTTGGATAGTTTGCCAAATTCCTGATGTTTATATTAAATCACTTATCAAACGGAGGCAACTTAGAGGTAGAGAGGACTTTTTAGTCTTGTCTTGGACATAACAACCTCTCTAGTGTTGGTGCCATGGTAAAATACATCCAGTACACTCTGTAAAGTTGTTGGTGATAGGAAGGGCATCCAGCTGTAGAAAACATGCCAAATGAAATGAGACATGGGCCACTGGCCCGTCTAAGAGAGTGGTGACTCCAAATCAGGATCTGACTCTGTCCAAAATCACCCGTCTAACATATGCCAGCATGGAAAGCAGACGTACAAAGATAATGATGATGATGATGATTATAATTGAACAGTATTGCTGCCACAATAAAATACACTCAGTGCACTCTATAAAGTGTTTAGTGATCAATCAGAGATGACTTAGGGTAGAGAGGACTGTTTAGTCGTGTTGTGGACGTGACATCCTCTCTAGTGTTGGTGACACAATAAAATGCACCCAGTACACTCTGTAAAGTGGTTGGTGATAGGAAGGGCATCCAGTCATAGAAACCAAGCTAATGAAACCTATAAGTAAGACGTGGTCCCCCAGACCTATCGAGGAGAGTGGTGGCTCCGATTAGAATTGTTGTGGGCCGAAATCACCCGTCCAACCCATGTCAGCATGGAAAACGGATGTAAAATGATGATGATGATATATATATATATATACACACATATATTCTTTCTATTATGAAGTTTAAGGGTTCTTTATAAGTTTCTCAGTAACCGTGAAAAAAGGTTGGAGACCACTGGTGTATACTCTAAATATTTATAAGCTACTATTCTCTCTGTGATCAGGAAAATGACTAACTGACCCGATGAAGCAGTAAAAACACTGAAACCAGTCAGGCCGATCTCCTTCTTCTGGCCACAGAGAAAAAACGTGGTTTAACCACATTATCTTCTTTTTGCTAAAAATGTGTGTTTACTAAAAACATATCTCTGTAAGTTTATCTTGCATCTCTATTAAATTAACATCACCTTTACAAAAACTAGTCTTGTACTTAAGAAAGAAACCAATACTTTAAATTATTTTTCTTGGTGTTTTTATAAATTAATCTAGTTTGAATTTGCCTTGATGGACTCATTTACTTGTTCTTATATGGTTATTCACTAAGCGTATGTTTTGCTATAACTTGTTTCCTCTATACATTAAATTGTGTAATTTTATATGGTAATACAAATCAATATATTTATTGATGGGAATTACTTCAAAAAAATTTTTGTTTATGGCTTACTCAGAGGAGGAAAGACAGCGCCTGAGAATGATGGGGTAAAGGGAAAAAGAAACTATGACTTATAGGTTATCTTTGGATCAGAAATCTAGCCTGGATGCTCGCAACAGAGCGGACTCCGCTAAAAACACCCAAAGGCCAGGTAACGGTATTAAACTGGTTGACGGATTAAGTCTACGAAGAACAGGTGCAGTCCACCTGACAGGCTTGTGCACAGTTTCTGTTTACTCAAATCCACTCACAAAGCATTGGTTGATCCAAGGCTATAGTAGAAGACACTTGCTCAAGGTGCTGCAAGGTAGGATTGTACTCAGAACCACATGATTACATACCAAATTTCTTAACCACACAGCCATGCCTATACTATTGTACTATTGATCTTCAGATGTTGATGTAATAGTTTTTCTCTCTCCGTCCAACCCATGCTAGCATGTAAAAACGGACGTAAAATGATGACTGGACTAATCATTATCAATAGCTCTACTAATAACAAAAATACACTGGTTTTTTAACTATTTGGAAATATTTAGCATCATCTAAATAGATTTGTTAAAACAAAAAAATATTCAGACGGTATTTTTTGTGTTTCAAATTATTTAATTATATATTTTTAAAAAATACAAAAACTTGCAAAGAATTTGAGATTAAAACTAATATATTTAGCATGTATGTATTATGTTGATCAATTTTTGGTGATAAGAATGAATAATGACTATTATATTTTATAATTGACTTAGTGTAGGCTGAGTTGGTGTGGAGGGTCTGTGTACACTTGATAAACAAAGTTTAAAAGTTCAAGAAGTAAATACACAGAACTAGAAGAAAGGTTGAAATAAATAGTCATATATGACCGACCATATTCTTTATGACTTTCAGTCTCTATTGTTTCATTGATTATGAGTATAGTTTCCATAGAATCAGATCTACTAAAGATCTGATGAACTATGGCATACACCATTGTTCTTTCACTTGTAAGAACATTGATGAAAGTAATGTTGTTGCTCTTGATATTAGCAAAGTTTTCCACTGTGTCTGGCATGAGTGCTTCTTGGCTAAATTTCCTACCTATGAGCCTCATCTCTGAGACCAGAAGTTTCCTATCTGCTGTATTTGTCAAAGGGACTCTCTCCAATCCACACTATCAACTCCGTTGTGCCTCGGGTTTGGTTATGTCTCACACTCTTCCCTTTTATGCATTAACAACCTTTTCACTGTTACTTTTAACAACACATGCTCCTTTTCAGATGCTAGCAGTATTCAATTTGGATAATTTTCCCCATACAGGGTTAGTCACACTCAACCTAGGCACCTCACACCAGACTTAGATTAACAAGCTGTGTACCACACCCACCTGATACACATGCCTTTCTCTTGTCATCCCTACAGTGTCTTCCCCTCTCCAAACACTGCACTAAACGCTTTGCTAAATCTGCTCAAACTGCAGTTTTCTGGAACTTCCACCTGCTCCTGTTTATGTTACAGGTGTCAATGTGCAGACGTTCAAGCTGAATACCAAGTGCATTGATCTTACTCATCTGAGAGTACCTGCAAAGATCATGGGCATATTCCCTCCTCTTTTAACTCATCATCATTTTAGGTCTGTTTTTCCATGCTGGTATTGGTTGAACGGATCTTCTCCAGCACAGCATCATGCCACTTGTTGTGATCTTTTGTCATCTCCTTCCTGAGGTTCAGCATCCTGAGATCAGCTTTCACAACTTCTTCCCATGTTTTCCTCTTCTACAGGCTCCTTCTTCTTGGATTACTTGGCACTTCTTCACCCAACTGTAGTCCTTCATATACATCACATGTCTGTACCAGCACAGTCTTCTCTCTTGCCTACTACAGCTAATTCCTCTGATACCCAAATTCTTCTCTCAGCCCATCTCTGCTCTGTTGTTCATGCACACTAACTTTACACAGCTAGCCATTTTTTTTTTCAGTCTTGCACATCCTCCGCATTCAATGCTGTTGTTTCACTACCATTTAATATCACACTTTGTACACAAGCGTCATACAATCTCTCCTTCACTTGGAGAAAGAAGCCATTTGTTGCCAACAGAGGTAATAGTTCCCTAAACCTTTTCCACCTCCTTCCTTACTCTAGCTATTATGCTTATGCAACACTCGCCTCCACTGTTGATTCGATCATCTTGATAACAGAAGCTATTAACTACTTCTAGAGAACCTTCTGGGCAGTTGAAAGAATTCATTTCATAGGTTGCTGTTACTGCTAACTACTCTTGTGCATTTGCTACATATAAAGTCCTTCTCTGTCAGCCTGCTTGTGATCACACTGTATTTTTTGTGCACCCATAGTTTACATTATGGACACAGTATATAATTCCTACCTACTCCTTTTCTGCACAGTTCTGTATTCCTTTTTTCTTTTAGACCTCTCAATTCTAGTCCCTGCTTCCATGTTTGGAACTTTTCCTTTAATCTGACTTGGCTATGAGAACTAGGCAGTTGGCATATAGGAGTTCCCATAGACAACTGAACTCTTCTGTTATGGCCTGGAGGAAGCTCAGAACTGCGCTTTGATGGACACCTACCGGCACACTAAATTCTTCACTGAACTCATTGCCAACTCTCACCTTGCTGACAGTACCCCCTGTACATGGTTTGTACGATTCTCACAAGCCATTCATTTATACCAAGTTTTCTTAGCTACCACCAGATTATAGAGTGTGGTACTCTCTCTCAAAAGTCTTCTTCGGGTCAACAAATGTGAGGTATAGTGGATTGCTTTTAGCTAAGAACTTTTGTAGCTGCCTCACTAAGAAGAGGGTATCAATTGTCCTCTGTCCTGGCTCAAGCTAATTATCTTCCTAATTAGCTGTACTAAATAACCTGGTCCATCAATTTGATGCATTTGTAATTAGTCCTTTCTAGAACATCACTTTTGCCCAGTTGATGCTGCTGCTGCTACATTGGAGATAACATTTATACCAAGTTTTCTTAGCTACCACCAGACTATAGAGTGTGGTACTCTCTCTCTCTCTCAAAAGTCTTCTTCGGGTCAACGAATGTGAGGTATAGTGGATTGCTTTTAGCTAAGAACTTTTGTAGCTGTCTCACTAAGAAGAGGGTATCAGTTGTCCTCTGTCCTGGCTCAAACCCAAACTATTTTCTCATCTAAGCTAATTCTCTTCCTAATTAGCTGTACTAAATAACTTGGTCCATCTATTTGATGCATTTGTAATTAGTCCTCTCTAGATCATCACTTTTGCCCAGTTGATGCTGCTGCTGCTACATTGGAGATAACACCTCCCTGTACTACCTGATTGGCTATGCGAGTAACTAGTGTGTGTCCTATGTATGCCACTATCATTCTGTACATACATTTCACACTCAACCTCCTGATTTATGCTGATACACTGCCTTGCAATCTGGAACACCTCGCACCTCTGATCGTTATGGTACAGAAAGGTATGCCTGTCGCCTAGCTACCTGATATCATTCCTTGTTATACCCTTTTTTCCATTCTTTAAAGGCCTGCCTCTTGGCTTTTATGCTTCTATCTTCTGTACTAGTCCACCACCTGGCTGGAACCTTGCTCCATCTTGCTTACCCTTAGCTGCATTCCTAACTGCTCCTTACAAGTTGCTCTATCACATTTCCCAACTTTCACAACCTCAAAGACTGGAATCAATTATTTTCTTGCCTGGCTGAAAGGACTGGGGCATTTAAAAAAAAAAATATTTATAGCTATGGCTAAGGTACAAGGAATGAAGGAGTATCAAGTCTCTTGCAGTTCTGTGATACAGAACTGGGGTATGGCTCTCAGTTGTCCTCTGTCATAGTTCTATCTCCTTATCCTCTCTCATAGATGTTCCCTAGTAATCATTTGAACTTATATATGGCAGAGGGATCTTTCATCTTCCATACCTTCCTTATCCAGTTTGTTTTCTAACTTTGAGTCCCTCTAGCTCTTATCCTGAGTTCATTAATCACTAGTCTATGTTAAGTGGCACATTCTTCATTGTGGAAATACTTAGTATTCACAACCAGTAGTTTATTTGGCTTGCATGTTTGCCTGAGTAGGAGGGATCAGGTGGCTGGCCAACTTTTTAAAATTTGTGTTGCAGATGGTTAGGTCATTTGTGTCACAACTCCAAGAGACTTGATACATCTGCATTCCTTATACTTTGGCCATAGCTATGAATAATAATATTAAAGAAAGTGCATCGGTCCTTTATGCCGGATAAGAAACTGGTTGATTCCACTGTCTTTGAGGTTGTGAAAGTTGGGAAATGTGATAGAACAAGCTGTAATGAGCAGTTAGTGAATGCTGGTGAAGGTAAGCAGAAATGGATGGGTGTGTGTGTATCATCATCATCTTACGTCCGCTTTCCATGTGGGTATGGTTTGGACGGGTGATTTCGGCCCGAGTTGATTCCTGGTTGGAGTCACCACTTTCCTAGGTGGGTCGTCGGCCTGCGTCTCGCTCGTACATTTCAGTTGGCTTGGTTTCTACGGCTGGATGCCCTTCCTATCAATAACCACTTTACAGAGTGTACTGGGTGCATTTTATCATGGCACCGACCCTAGAAAGGTTGTCATGTTCACGACACAACTAAAGAGCCCTTTCTACCCTGTTTTCTTCGTTCGATTGCCAACCACTTTACAGTGTGTACTGGGTGCAATTTTATCGTGGCACCACCACTAGAGAGATTGTCCTGCCCATGATGCAACTAGAGAGTTCTCTCTACCCTTTGTTGTCTCTTAGGCCGCCAACCACTTTATAGAGTGCACTGGGTGCATTTTATCGTTGCTACAGCTCTTTTGGTCCCCTGCAGGCTAGGGAGTCTTCTCTGCTGTACATAGTGTCCGTTCAATGAAGGCAAGCATGCTCTGAGAGATTTTGAGGGGAAGGCTATGTTTGTGGGTGTATATGGGGGTGGGTGGGTGAGACAGTGGGAGAGGAAAGTGAGAACGATATTGGTAGCTACTTAAAAGTGTGCCAATGTGGTGAGTGATGATTGGCGGGGGTGCTAAATGCTCTCTACAAGATATAGGAGTATAGGTGGTGGATGAATATTGACATATCTAACCTACTTGATCGTGATGGAAGATCTGGAGTGATAAGAGGTGTGCGGGAGGGGGGAGTGAAAACAATAGTGAGGTTGGATGGGCAGCTTAAACTCTATCTTTTGTGACAGTTGGGGGATAGGCGGCTATATATCAGAGGGTAGTGGATAGCCGGGTGGGGGGTGAGGGATAGTGATGTTAGAGTATCAGAGATGCGGGGCATCGGGTGAAGGGCAAACAGGGGCCTAATGTCAATATATATGATACAACATGGCCTCCGTCACTACATTATAACTTTCTTGCCATGTTTACCTGTGTGGGTGTGTCTTCTCCAGCACTGCGTACTGCCAATCATCGCGGTCCTCTGTCATCTTGGTAAAGACTAGCATCTTGAGGTCAGCCCTCACCACTTCATCCCATGTCTTCTGAGGTATCCCTCTTCCCTGTGTTCCATTCACTTTGAGCACTTGCCATTTCTTTATACAGCTGTCATCTCCCATACGTATCACATGTCCATACCAACGCAGTCTTCTCTCTTGCACACTACATCTGATTCCTCTTATACCCAGTTTTTCTCTCAGCTCGTTTGTGCTCTGTTGTTATACATCCAGTGAAGCCTGCTGGCTTCATTTCTTTATAGCCTTTGCAAGTCCTCTGCATTCATGACACACATCTCGCTACCATGCAGTATTGCACTTCATACACAAGCATCGTAGAATCTGATTTCACTCGGAGGGAGAAACCCTTTGTTGTCAGCAGAGGTAGTAGCTCCCTAAACTTTTTCCACCCTATTCTTAGTCTGGCTACTATACTTTCAGTACACCCACTCCCACTGCGAATTAAGTCACCTAGGTAACAAGCTATTGACCACTTCTAAGGAGCCTTCCTGGCATTTGAAGGAATTTTTTTCCCCCATATTCTTACTACTAACTACTCCTCTGAATCTACTGCATACAAAGTCTACCTTCTCTGTCAGCCTGCCTGTGATCCCCCTACACCTCTTGTGTGTCCATAGTTTACACTGGGCACACTATGGAATTTCTAACTAACTCCTTTCCTGTATATCGAGCATGGCCATTTTCCTGATGTTATCAGAGTCTTATCTTATTTCCTACTTATTAAAACTTTAGTATTTGCTATGTTTACTTTTGAGTTCTCTCAATTCTAGGTTTAGCTTCCAGATCTGGAACTTCTCTAAATCTTCTAGTGAGTCAGCTATAAGTACCAGGTCATCAGCATACAGGAGTTCCCACAGACAGCCGGTCTTAAACTCCTCTGTTATGGCCTGGAGGATTATGATAAATAGGAGGGGCTGAGAACTGAACCTGATGTACTCTTACCCACATGCTAAATTTGTCACTGTATTCATCGTTCACTCTCACCTTACTGACTGTACCACGTACATGGCTTGTATGGCCCTCACACGCCATTCATCTATTCCTAGATTGCTTAGTGACCACCAGATTATAGAGCGTGGAACCATGTCAAAGGCCTTTTCCAGTTCAACAAATGCTAGGTAGAGGGGTTTACTCCTAGCTAAGTACTTCTCCTACAGTTGTCTAACAAGGAAGATGGCATTGGTAGTACCTCTTCCTGGAACAAAACCAAACTGGATCTCATCTAGTCTAATTCTCTTCCTGATTAGTTGTGCTATAACTCTTTCCGTAACTTTCATGACCTGGTCCAGTAGTTTGATGCCTCTATAATTGCCTCTCTCTAGTGCATCTCCTTTGCCTTTATAGCAGTTGACAATTATGCTGCTACGCCAGTTGTTGTGTATGACACCTTCCTATATTACCCGATTGACTATACGAGTGACTATCCCATGCCATTCTCCACCTGATACTTTAAGAATCTCAGCAACTATTCTTGATGGGCCACCTGCCTTCATACCCTTAATTGTGCTTGATACCATACCGCCGTCAACTAGGATGGCTGGACCCTCTGTTGGGTCTACATATCGAAGACCCTCTTTCTCCCATGCATTCTCCTCATTCAACAACCTGTCGTAATGGCACCTCCATGCCTCTTTCTTTTCGGTGTGTGCACGTGTGTGTGTGTGTATAGGCCAAGGACCAGCATGAGTTTAAATGATATATATAATAAAAACTTCTACAACACCCTATAAATATAAAGATTATAATACTTCTCCTTTTATGTCATTTTTGGCTAAATTTAACTATGGATTAAGTTTTCCTATCATTACTAATGCAGAGAAATAATCAAAGGACCATATTTTGTGTATCTTTACCTTTTGAATAGATTTAAAATTTCATACTGGAAACTAAATCTGATTAATTCAGTTGCTTTTCAATTGTAGACTTATCTACTTCAGTGGTGGGTGGAGGAGTAGGTAGTGAAATTGAAAAATTAAGCAGGAATCCCAACCCAGAGAGGCTTACGGTGATAGCTGCTCCAGTAATTTTTATGATAAACAGCAGTCTATTATCTGCTTGAATAGAATGTAGCAAGTTACTTCTTGTAATGCACCAGCCAGTTTACATATGTATGTATGTCTAAGTAATCAATGTAACTTTGTAATTCACTCTGTTCATACTATCTGCTTTCTTTTTAAATTCCATTAGCATTGCTTCCTATTGCTGACTTTTTCTACTTAACTATGACCAAGTTTGGATGTGGGAAGGTCCTGATCTAAAATTGGAAACAATCTTAAATGAAAGGAAATATGTATCAAAAGTTTTAGGTTATAGGAAAATCCTTTTTATTCAGTTTTAAGACACATCTACATGCACATTCATATATACATGCATATATAAACACATATGTATTCTCTCTCTCTCTCTCTCTCTCTCTCTCTCTTTCTCTCTCTCTCTCTCTCTCTCTCTCTCTCTCTCTCTCTCTCTCT
>JAOPJM010001463.1:10380500-10407393 GCA_027124095.1 Muusoctopus leioderma | reverse complement strand
CCACGCAGTGGGACTGAACCCGAAACCATGTGGTTGCGAAGCGAACTCCTTAACCACACAGCCATATATATATATATGCACATGCATTCATGTACTGATATTTGCAGTCATTCACTCATATGCACTCTTACTTGTACACATGAACATATTCTTACACACATATGCAATTTACTTTTCACTGTGTTGAACAAGGTTTATTTTATGGGTAAGTATACATTAAGCAAAATTACTGTCTACCATTTCAGAGTTGTACTTCTCTGGCAAGTGACTTGATCTGAGATCATGCGTTGAAACTAAAACAATTATATAATGGTAAAGTCATTTTAGCCACTTTAAAACACACAAAAGCTGTTATATTCACTTTACATTAATTTTTGGTGTCAAAATTTTCGGCGCACACTTTGCGACCTGGTCACTGATACAGTTCCATGGCAACTAGTTTGAAATTTAGTTACTGGCCAGTTTTTATCGGCCTCAGGTTTTTTTTTATTATTATTCATTCATTGATGTTCATTTATTCATTTTCACTCTGTATTTACTTTTTATTTTTATTTTACACATTATTTAGAATAGCACCTTGCACAGCATTATCAAAAATACCAATGAAATTCAAAAATGTTGACACCAAAAAATAAATGTAAAGTGAATATGACAAAGTGTGTATTTAAGTGGCTAAAATGACTCCTACGATGTAACTGTCTACCATTGTTTTTGTGTTTTTAAATCCCATAACTTTTCTCTTGTTCTTTAGCTGGCATACTGTGTTGTACAGTTCTTGGAGAAAGATGCCTCTCTCACTGAAGAAGTAAGTCAATAGTTTTATTTATTTCTGACTAATGCATTGCTCTACATGTTTCAGGAAGTTCTGCCTTGAGCACTAGGTATCGATTAATGGTTAACTGGTCATTAACCAGTCAACCATTAATGGACAACAAGTGTCCAACTTTGTTTTTATACTTCACAGAAATCTTTAATCCATTTGTATAAATTTTCCATGTTTAGAAATGAATGTAAAATGGTGAGAAAATGTAGTCTACATTGGACAGAAAGAGATATCATTTTTCCCCATGGGTTAAAAGGTTATATAAAATTTTTTGACAACCCAAAAGGAATATTGATTCCATTCTTAAATTTCTAACTGTTGCTTTTGATCACTTGCCCTATGCCACATGTGTGCTCAGAATTTGCAATCTGCATATCTTCATTGATTCATACAAGATACAGCAACTGAGTGGTTCAATTCTAGGCTGCTAGCCTGGTGTGTTGAAAGCCTATCACAAATGTCGCATAGTGTTTTAAAACAAGACAACTCCATTCTATATAAGATTCTATGTCTAATTAACCTCAATGAAAATTGTCATCACCTCAGCAAGGTATCCATACTGATGGGTACTCCTACTCTCATAAGCAACACTTCAATTGCTGCAAATATCTAAATTTGCAGAACTATCTAACCAGTTTTAGCATTAAAAAAACAAATGTACAAGCATGAAAAAAGAATCAAGGTAAAAAAATATCTAACTCTGTTTTTATTAGTCAGATTTTTAAATAAATAATTTTAATCTAATATTCCAATTCAAAAGTTGGCTCCATTTATATGTTCTTGTGGCTAATAATTGGTAGTTAAAGTAGCCTCTGCAACATACAAATAATTCTAACCCATAGTTTCTGAGAAGCAATGTTCTTTCCCTTATTAGGAAACTTCTAATCTGCTCAACTATACCATCTCAAGTGATGATACAATGTCTTTCATATCAGTTTCTATAATAATTCTTTCTCATCTCAGATAAGAAGGACACAGATAGAAAACTGACCAAATCTTTTGTATTTTAATATGAAACATCATTGTAGAGCAGTTACCCTCATGCCTGTTGGAGCTACTACTCAGGGATCACAAGTTCAAATCTGCTCAGGCAGTTTGTTTTGTTTCTGGGCAGAATTCTTTATTCTACATTGTCTCAGTTCTAGATGTTAGGAATAGGTATCAGATCATCTGGGAATATTATGTGATAAATCAGCGTCCTAACCAAGAGGAGATTTATCTCATCCATTTCATGACTTAAAACCAGTGCTAAGTACCAGCTCTCAAAAGCAGCTCCACAAGGTTTAAGAGACTTTTATGTGCACATTATTCAGAATAGTACTTTGCACAGCATTAACAAAAATAACAATGAAATTCAAAAACCATATCAGTTAATTTATAATTATGTAGTGGCACTTATCACAACATGCATCCAAACATCAATTTTTATGTAAACAAAAACACATTAGCTGTCTTGCTGTGAGATTTGTCTCTGTGGATAAAAATCCACCGTGAGATTTATTTTTTTGTTTTTTTTGTGGTCAATACCACAAGTAGCTTCTGTGACGTCCTGGACTCTTAGACACTGGTGTTTCAGAATCTTTGTTCTTCCTCGATAACAGGTACCACTTCGTCTCTGAGGCAAAAGAAATCATGGCTTTCTTATAATTTCAGCAAATGATATATTTTGCTGATTAAGCGCATTGCTCGACCATAACAGACAAATTATGTAGTGGCGCATATCACAGCACGCATCCAAACATCGATTTAGAAAGACATATAACATGTTTATGTAAACAAAAACACATTAGCAGTCTTGCTATGTGATTCAGATTTATAATTATGTAGTGGCACTTATCACAGCATGCATCCATGATGTCACTGAGGCTACTCGTGGTATTGACCACAAACAAATATCGCAGTGGATTTTTATCCATGGAGAGAAATCTCACAGCAAGACCACTAATGTGTTTTTGTTTACATAGACATGTTATATATGTCTTCCTAAATCGATGTTTAGTTAATTCAAAACCCAAGTAGGATCTATTCATCATCATTTTATGTTCGCTTTCCATATCGGCATGGGTTGGATGGGTCATTATGGTCCAAGTCAGTTCTCATTTGGAGTTACTGTCCTCCTAGATGGGTCAGAGAACCACGTCTCACTCACATTCCATTTTGGGCTTGGATTCTATGACTGGATACCCTTCCTATCACCAACCACTTTACAGAGTGTACTGGGTATATTTTATCATGGCACCAACTCTAGAAAGGTTGTCATTTGATTAACAAGATTGATGAACTTCATACAGTGTTAAACAGCTTTCTAAAGTCTGATGGTTATTTAGCAACAGTATAAGACACCACAATTAAAAACTTATTTCACTGTTCAGGAAAGTGTCAATGGAGTTAATAAATGATCTTTGCCAGTCTTCAGCACCATCTAGTGCCTACCAGCCACCTTTTTGTCTCTTAGCACTCCCTTTTCCAAATAATCCTCTCTCTGCCTACTTTAGAGACCCCTACAGTAAACTATTAGCCTACTCATTAGTTTTCTGTTAATGTGAGTCTCAACCACAGAGTTGTTTTCTTTCTGTTCTTCCCTGCTCTGCTACTGAAAGATGGGAAGAAGTAGTAAGTGGCTTTAGCAGGGCTCAGCACAGCTGCAGTGATGGGATATGAACTTGCTACTCTGAAACTAAAAGAACAGCACCTTAACAATTCCATTTTTATCATTCTTCAGTCAACCAAATTACACAAATAAACCCAACTTGTAAAAGCTGACAATGGTTTAGTGGTTAATTGCCAAATTAGACTGTGTAATTGGTAATCTGAGACACATGCCATGGTTGAGTTAGCCTTTCAGTTGCCTGGTATCAATAAAATATGTATTTGTGATAGACTGGTTTAAATGTTTTGATTAGGCTAATTTATGGGTCAACGTGTGTTTTATTTGCTGCTTCTGAGCCAATAATCAACAAGAATATGTGTGCATGGAGATATTTACAAACAAATCTATTTCATCTTTTAAACTTGTTTTCATTTTCAGACACTAAGCTCCTTCCATCAAGTTGTTTCACTCACACAAGTCATTTTACTCTTGTTCAAAATAAATATTTCAAGAGTTTTGAGCATTTTAAACATTTTACAGTGATAGGGAAGATTTTTTAAAAAAAATCTATGAAATAACACATATGAAGGTATGCAGGAACAGAATTGTTCAACTTATCAAAATTGTTGTATACTTTAGATTCTTCAGAATAGCCACCTTTTGTCTGAAAAACAGTTTCATACACTTAAGAGTTTCCATATATTCTGTCCACTTGTTGTTTGCTTTATCTTTACTCTCATCCTATCTTATTTATTGCAGCTATCTATCATGCTCCTTCTTTTCTCATTAATTATTAAACAGCCTAGCAGTGTAATTATTCTGTCCAAAAGCAAATAATAGCTCCAACTAACAAACTGAGATGAATTGTCTGTAGAATGTTGATATGTGTCGGTTCAGTCATCATCATCATTATTATACATCCACTGTCCATGCTGAAATGGGTTGGATGGGTCATCATGATCCTAGTTAGTTCTTATTTGGGTTACTGCTCTCTTAAATGGGTCAGAGGACCATGTCTTGCTCATACATTCCATCTTTGACATAGTTTCTACAGCTGGATGCCCTTCCTAACACCAACCACTTTACAGAGTGTACTGGTTGCATTTTATCATGACACGAGCACTAGAGAGGTTGCCTTGTCCCCTACAAGACTATAGCGTCCTTTCTACTCTACATTGTCTCTGTTCTTTCAAAGCAGACCTGACTGAGGGGGTGATTATAATAGAGAGTGACCAAGAGGGCGAAAGAGAAGAGAGTATGTGTGTGATGGGAGAAACAGAGTGAAAGTAGAGGATGGTAGGGGAAGGGAGTAATGGAAGAGAGGCAGTGATAGCTACATGCTGGTTGACCGTAAGGTGAATGAATATAGAAAGGGCATGTGCAGTGTGATGGGGTAGCAATAAAGATGGGTGACGGTAAGGGGGACATAGTAATAGAGATGGCCAAGGCTAAGTGAGAGTGGTAGATGTCAATGAAGAGTCATATAGAGGGAGAGAGAATGATGGCTAGTGGTAGAGAAGGGTGTAGGGGGCACTGGATATGGATAGATTCAATGCCCCTCCATTACAATGTACCTTCAATTTTAAATTGCCATGTCTCACCAGCAAAGCATCTTCTTATTGCCTCATCTATACTTAACAGTAAGAATTAAGTATATCATTTAGTTATTTTCTCCAAACATTTAAAATTTTGATTTAATGCAAAAGGATTTCTACTGCTATAAAATTCATTATCTACATTATCTTGTCGACAGTTAGTGCTTTCTTTACTTATGGGGGGGGGGCAGTGTCATTACAATATCTAATTGATGCAGTCTTCTGTATACAATTGATGTTGAAATGTCCCTGCAGTTTAAGATTAACTATGTATGAATTTGTCTTCTGTCAGAGAGCCAGTTTTAACATAGCACTTGATAGTTTTTGTGACTGTTTTCAAAGAAACTTGCAAAGATTTTAAAATTTTTTTTATATTAATAGACTGATCTCTTAAAATAACAATCACTATTTTCTTTAGTAATTTGAGCTGTTCTTTCCATTTTATGGGCTATTTATAATTCAAAATTATAGCTTTCTTCTAAACAGGATTATTTAAACCCACCCTTCTGTGTTATTTAACTACAAATTAGTTAATTTGTTTTAACAAGAAAAGATAGGTTATAAAATTTAAATTCACACCCTAAATTCTATTAAAGCTCTGAACGGAAATTACCTCTTTTAAATGATTCTTTAAGAAAAAAAATTTAATCTATTTTTATTTTATTTTTTGAATGAAGCAATTCCTGACTGCTTTCATATGCTAGGGTCAATTACCACTAAATATATTAAGTTTAACCTCCATTATCCAAAAATTCTATGAATAAATCTGTTTTCATTATACTTTTCTTAAAATACTCTCAGGATTTCACAACAAACAATTGTGTTATTCTTATTTTTATTATTAGGTTATTTGTTGTTCTTTGTTGTGTGTAGTACTGGAGTTTTTCATTTTTCTATCATTGGATCTTTCATATCTTGCAAGGAGATGATTAAAATAGTTTAGGTATATGGGGTCAGAGGCAGTTTCTAGACTGTAGGATTTAAGATAATTATTTCTTTGCACTGATGTGACTCTGCTTCTTTTGACAAACACAATTGGTAATTCCTGCTCATAAAATAAAACATCAGTGCAGAAATAAACTAAATTTATTATAATCTGTTGATACTCATGATGTAATATACTCTTAGGTGGTTGTTATTCAATAGCCACTAACCACCTCTGCTTCAGTAGCAGATTGAATATATGTTCATTTGCCATCATGATCATGGCAGATGTGCCTGTATTGTAAACATCGTAGTCTAAGATTTAGAACTTCAAAAACTCGTAGTTCCCATTTTCAAAAGAAGGGAGACTTTATTCAGGCAGATTTAGCTGCTACATTGAAATCAAGTGACTATATAGAAGTTCTCTCATCGGTTTGTCTCCTCTTTACTTGTCACCTATGTAGTTTGGAAGTATTCTGTCATGAATTGATCAGCCTTTTCCTGCTTTTTGATTTAGTTTTCAGGTGTTTGTTTTTCACTAATTATTTCTTGTTGTTTAGTCCCAAACCAGTCCTGATCAAGCAGAACTATGCTCAAAAACATTCCATTTCAGCCATAGTGTATCTCGAACTACATTATCTAATGCATCCTTCATTTTTTTAAATGTAATTTCAGGGTGATTTCACTGATATTAGAAATGTTAAATAATATTCTTTAACAACGTTCTCTTTTTGATGTTGAATAAACATTATAGAATGTAAGAAACCTTAAATTAATTAGAGTTTTTATGAACTGCTTACAAGCAAAACTTGAAACATCAATTATAAGATTGTGGCTGTGAAATGTGATCAACATACCAATTTCATCATCACTTGAAACTGCAGCAGACTGTGAAAATGGTGTCAGATGGCAACAATGATAGTGTAGATGCAAAGGAAAAACTTGATCAAATGTTTGATGTTTAAGTCTAAACAGAACAGTATCACTGTTGCAAATAGTGACTAAAATTCAAATTGTAACACAGAATTCATGTGTGTGTGTGTGTGTGTGTGTGTGTTTAAAAAAATATTTTAATTGAAGACTGTTGTACTACAATTATATTTACAGAAATAGTCAGTAGCTTTTAACCCAATTTAACCAGCAGTTCAATTTGCTATTCTTTTTCAGGCTGTGAAAGGACTATTAAAATTCTGGCCTAAGCAATGTAGTCAAAAGGAGGTAAGGCTTTCGATGATTTCTTTTGCTAAAGAGAAAAATCAATTCTTTTTCTTTCAGGTTGTGAAAGTTTTATTAAAATTCTGGCCTAAAAGGTGTAGCATAAAAGAGGTAAGATGTTCAAGCTTTTTGTGCTTAACCCGGAGGAGGATTCAATAGCTTCACATGTAGTTTATCTACCCCAACGTCAACAAACTCTCTCCTGCCTGGACCTTTGTGGATCAAAAATAATAATAATAATGATAATGATAATAATAATAATAAACAGTTTTGAGTGAAATAAGAAAGATAAGCAAAATTTTTTAAGAAGTGCTGAATTTAATGAATTGCTTTTACTTTTTCTTTCCCCTCTAAAGAAAGCCAAACTGAGATTATTATCAAATTCATCTGATTCCAATCTTTGCACTGTATTGTTGTATTGATTTTGAACTGCTAGATCCTGTCTGTGCTTTTTCAGTGTGACTTGCAAAATTAATATTGTTGCTTACCATTTTTGGCTTTATGTTGTCTTTAATACTCTGGAGTTTTTCTGCCCTCCTTTTCTAGTCCCTATTCACACTGGTCTCTCATTTGGTTGAGCCCAAGAGCAAGAAAAAAATAGAAAAAAAGTTTCCTTCAATTTAAAACTTACTGTTTTTCTAACTAATTTTAATTGTGGATTTCCTCCTCTCACTCTTTAAATGCTAAGTTGAACTTCATCCAGCATCATAATTTCCTTTATACTAATATTTCTATTGTAATTAAACTACCTGATAGACAGAGTTTTATGGGTACTGAAACATGTTATGATGAATTTTATAAGGTAAACTTTAACATCCTTATATAAACTAACTGCCAAATGTTTTAATGACAGTTTACCATGTTTATAAATAGTGCTTAGTAAGCATACCCTGAATGGAGAGAGGGCCTACCATTAGACGTGTATAAGTTAATGGTAAATAGGTATAGTTGTTGTTGCTGTTGTTTAGCTCCAGGTCAACACTGATCCAGCAGACCTATGATCAAAGGCATTCCAGCTATGATTATCCTGTCATTTATTTTTCAAGCATAAGACTACATTATTGAATATGTCCTTTCTTTTTTAAAACAGTAGGGTGTGGTTTGAGAGAGATTTGGCTACTATTTCTAGCAAGGATAGCAGCCATTGTTTCAAAATCAGGATAGGTATTAGAATTGGTGGGCTGGTGAGGGTCTGAAATAAAAATTCAAGTGGTGTATGCTGATCAATGACACGAGGTGGAGATTCACATTTTGGACAAGACTCTTCATCAAAGAAGAAAAGAAAGTACAAATGAATCACCCCACTCCAATGAGTACTGCTCAAAACATTAGTCTCTTCTTCATTTTACTACACAACAACATACATCACTTCAGTTTTTAAGTTAGCCATGTATTTTTTTCAAAAATAGACTTAGAAACTACAAACTTCTACTAAAAATTAATTATCCATCCCCAAAATAGTTGATATTGTCGACTTAGTGACAAAGACTCTGTCTCACAACATTTATCTCTACATCATATTCACTTATATACACTAATGATTATCTCTGACACCAATGAAGAAATATTTTATTAAATCTAATTGCAACACCTTTGGCCTACTAAACATTTTAAAAACATATTTACATCCATACTCTATATTAGTATAGAGATAGATTGTTCTGCATATCTAAATGAAATAATATTTTAGAAATAAAGTTAAGAACTGTGATGTTTAATGTAATAAAGGAAAAGCAGGAATCTTTCTACTACTGTTTTATTCTCTTTTGAATGATGTGAAGCATAGACATGACAAGACAACAGTTTACCCTTTTGAGTGCAAGTGAACTACTGTTCTTTTCAGCCATTCTTAAATACTGCACTAGATGATATTGGAACTTAATGTGTATTTCTACAAAGTGTAATGTTATTTGATTTAAAGTATTTATATGCTTAGTTACATATGTTTGTGTTATGTAAAGTTCATAGTATTTCTATATTTGTTTCATTCCATTTTTACCTGCAATCAGGAATATAAGCACACACTTTGAATGACTATAAATGTTATGTGTCCTATTGATTGCTGCTTATGATCAACCAGTGTGGACTAAACCCTTCAAGTAGTATGGATCTTAAAACCTTCAGTTGACTGATGTGCATTTTGTCATCAGTAAATAATCATCATATCTGGCTGTATTGATAAGTTTCTACAGGCTGTTAAATATTATTTCCTCTAGCAAGATGAATGTTTTGGATTTTGTTTTGCCTTCTTTGTAGCTCAGATCAGCTCCCCATGAACTAATGATGCTACATTTTATTGAGTAACATTATGTTTCTCATGGTTTAAATAAATAAAATTATCATAATTGCTGACTTGGTCTGATAGTATTTCTTGATTTCTTGTCAGTTGATGAATTCTTTTCCAATCTAAATTGTTCTGGAGGATTTTATCATGGTTTTCTAATTTCATATTGAAGATTTAAATTTTGTTGTCTAAAAGTGGGTCTCGTGATTTCATTTCACCATTATCAAAAATATAATCAATATTCTCTCAGTGACAAAAGTAGCCGTAATTCTATTATTATTCTATCTTCTGACTTGTCACCTTGATTGTACTCCACCACTGTACTGCTCAAACTCAAAGCAGAAAAGCAAACCATTTAATTGATATCAATGATGGGTTTTTTCATAACTATTGTATCCAGAACTTACTCCGATATTCTTTATTCAGAGCTGATGATTTACCTGGGTAACTTGTCTAACAGATCTGTTCAATGAACCATTTATAGCAGTTTACTGAAACTCAACACATTCTCTGTCACTACTAAGGCCTGTTAGTAGTAGTAAATAATTAATTCTTCTTCATATCTACATCTATATGCAAAACACTTCACATGTACTGTTTCAGAATCTAGCGGAATGTTTGTGGTTTTATTCATGCTGTTTAAATTGTTAAGATCTACTGTTGACTTAAGGTGCTATTAAAATACAGCACCTTATAAACTAATTGTAACATTTAAAGGAACTTTCAGTACTACTTAATGATACAACAGCATCTATTTAAGCATATTGCATGGATGTCAGCTGTATTGGACTGAAGTCTGCACTGGCTTATTGATCAGGTCATCAGTTAGTGTTATATTTACTGTTGTGCCTTCATTTTCTTTAATCTCCACCATAATTTCATTCCATAGCGGCATAAGATTTCTCCTTTCATTCAGCAGAAGTACTGTCATTTTTCACTTTCTTGTTTCTTCCATGAACAGAGTCTGCTGTTTATAAGTTATCCAGTTTCATCCTTATAATTCCTCTCACAAATACATGATGTTGATATATTTGATTGCTCCATCTTTTACTTCCTCTGTCTTTTGGGTATGTTTATTTTACACTGTTGGGGCATTGGTAGAAGTTGGTGTCACTCCTGAACATTGTTCTGATGTTGTGTTGTCCAGCTTTTGTGTATCTTCTCAAACAGATACTTGCAGAGGGCTAGAGTCACAGCAAATTTACTCTATTCTCCTATTTCACATTTAGAAATCAATGTTTTTATTAAGTAAACCTCGATGACACTGTGTGTGTGAGAACTGAGGATGGGTAAAGATGTTCTGTTTTCTCTTTAGATAAATAGATGTAAATAGACTTCATATTTTTTTTAAGAAATTTAAAATTCTTCAAAATCTTTGAAGAGTTATATGAATAAGATACAGGCCACATTAGGCATAGGATTGCTTTTTAGTGGTGTTGAATTATTCAAGCTATATCTTGCACCAAGCAGGAGTAGACAGTTAAACAGTTGATTACAACTCATAAATTGGGTGTGCCGTCAGTGTTGCTCACAAAGGAACCACATTCAGTCGGCTTTTTAGCTAGGGCCATCTCATTTGTATTAAGCCAGCTATTTAAAACTTGAAACCTGTAGTTCTGGTATCCATGGCAGTGTAGATTACATTCAGGTTCTTGAGTAATGCACCCCCCCATCATGTATACTTATGGTTTTGTCTACAAAACCTTAAGGTGTTCAGTTGTATTAATATAAAAGTCTGATTAGATACATTGGCCTCACAGAAAACACATTGAAGAGCCAGTTGTATCAAAACATCACTTCCTTGAAGAATCTATCCAAGGAAAATAGCATATCACTATCTAGACAGCTCTGAGATAGGAAACATGGAAACAATTGGGATCAGTTTTAGACCAAGCAATCACCCATTTGAAAATGTCTGTAAAAGATGTAATTTCTGTTTAACAGATATATTTCATGTATTAAACTACCTTAGCACACACAAAAAAAACAATATCTCTACTTCGTTTGTTTTGTGTTTAGTTAGGACCACATGTATCTACCCAAATACCAGTGGTATGGGTTTATTCATCTAGTCACTCTCCCACAAATACAAAAAATAGTTTGTTTTTTGTTTTTTGTTTTTTTGTGGTGGGGAACAGATAATAGCCTGTTTTGAATTATCTATTTTCCTCAGAATCATATAATCTTTACCTCTGAACCATATACTGTCTATATATTCCACCTCATTTTTAAAAATCCCTTATTGTTTAATTCACCCTTACTTATCAAATGTATCTTTCTGCTTAACATAATAGTATTACATATGATATTTGTGATATAACATTCTCTATCAGGGATAACTCCTACTCCTCAGCTTTACTAACATTGTGTTCTTCCGCTCAATGTGAACTCACCAAATTGTACTCCACTCTCAATTTCAAACTTTTCTCATCAAGCCATTGAAGAAGCCTCTACATGGTTGCTCAACTTGCTAGAAATAGCAGCCAAATCTCCCTCAGTATATCCTGCCATCTTAAAAAAGGATCAATTCATTGGATAATTCTTGAAAAAAAGAATGGATGATCATGACTGGAATGACTTTGATCATAGGGCCAACATGACGCTAAACAACAACAACTTTTCTTATTTTGAGATGTTGGAAATCAAATACCAATACAAAACATATATCATAACCAAATAGCAAGTGCCACTTCTTACTGCTGGAACCTCTTCTTGCTATTTTATTGTATCCCAGCATTGTTTTTTTTTTAGTTTTGGGTGGCCCTCATTTAACCCAGTGGACTGCTGGGTATTTAGAACTTGGTGGTACATTTTTCTCTGGGTTGACAAGGTTAAGTAGTCGAGATTTGACCTTACAACTGTAGACGAGTACTCATCAATTACTCCAGTCAGTCTGGCATCTATTATCAAGCCATCCTACTTTGGTAACCTAACTTCCAGCTTAGCCAGATTGATGCAAATAGAATTGAAAGTTTTTCCTATGAATTTTTTGGGACACATTTGACAATACAAATTCATAACCCATAAACTAAGAGGCTGATAGCTTATCTAGTCAATGATTGCAGATCTACTACAATCATCTTTATTGTTTGAAAAGTTCTAGGTGTACTTTTCACTGCTTCTATTAATTATTATAAATCTTTGAATTTTCAACCCCATCACATTCAGACTTTATTACAACCAGCCCTTTAACTATGTACTTCATGAGAATCAAGTTATTATTTTTCCTTTTTGTTGTTGTTGTTTTTTTAACTTAAGTAAAAGTATTAAAATACACACGGTTTAAATTTTCTTTTTTACATGTAGTTGTGGTTATTGGCCATTACAAAATAGACTCATAAAGAATTGAAATTGAGGTGCATATGTTTTAGGTAGATAAAGGACTAAAAGTACTAAAAAGAATTAGTTCTTTGAAAAACTTCCGAACCCTTTAAAAAATGAACAGTTTTGAACATGTGGTTAATCATAATGTTGCCATCTTCACTATGGAAATGAATATGTATTTCTAAATTTTCATATTATTTTTAACCATTGCTTTGTTTAATAAATTTCATGTGGTAATTAACTGTTGAATTAGTTCTGCTGTAAAGCCATGTAATGTTTATAAAGTGTAGTATTAGCTAACCAATTAATACACACATTGTTTGCTGTAATAGCTTGGACTGCAGATCAGTGATTCTTAATCAGAATCCATATGGCCCATAGGAAGCTATACCATATTTGTGGGATCATGTGAAAAAAATGGGATATTTGAGGGGTCTACACACAAATTGAATTGTCAGATATATGATCACTTTGTCATAATCCTCATATTTAATTCTTTGTGTTAATTTCAACAACATAAATATTAAACATTACAATAGTTTAATACTATGTACTATGTAGCTACTAAAACTAAAATGCAAGAGAATCACATTGAAACAATAGTATTTAACAATTCTTATGAAAGATATTTGGCAACACCCTTGACACTGAACTGCAAGATGATAATCTTTCTATGTATGTTAAACATTTGTACAGTAATAAAAAAAGTTTGGTTCAGTAACTTGCTAGAGATGAGCATTCCAAGTTGGGTGGTGGATCCATTTGAGGTAAATGTAGCTGATGTTCACAGTTACAGGAAAGCCTAATTTAATTACAGAGAGTTCAAACAGCTCAAGGTAGATTCAAACATGGCAAATGTAATTTATGGAAAAGTAGTTGAAATTGCTTGGAAATTTCCACTGCTCTGGGAAAAAGTAGAGTTGTATGTTATTGCTTTTCAACTTGTATTGCTTTGATACTACCTACTATCAAAAGTTTACAACTGCCTTGATATTTAAGAAGTGGGGTGATCTTCGTTTGACACTAATAATGCTGAACCAGATATTGAAAAACTTGATTTTTTTTATCAGCCACAAAGTGAATAATGTGCCAATCATAAGAACATTTTTTGTTTCTAAGATTTTTTGATTTTTTTTTGTAAATAAAGTATACATTATTAAAGTTAATTTTTGGTAGTCCTTATAGCTTATACTTCTACTGCACATTTATGTCTTTATAGAATTTTGTTTGCTAATACACAATTTTATCTACACAGAAATAGTCATTTTTGTAAGCTTACAACAGTTTTTATATGATACAGCTGCAATTAATAAGCATTGCAAATGGTAAAATACCTTTTTTTTAAAAAGTAAGTTAGGTTCAAAAGAGCCATGAGCAAAAAAAAAAATGCTGAGAACCACTACTGACTGATTTGAAATAGTCACTGTTTGTTGATGTTATGTAATATGAAGTGTTATGATAAATGCTTTCTTCCAGGTAATGTTTCTTGGTGAAATTGAAGAAATACTTGATGTGATAGAACCACCACATTTTCAAAGGATCATGGATCCACTGTTCAGGCAAATAGCCCGTTGTGTATCCAGTCCACATTTCCAGGTAAAGAAACATTTTTTTTTTTTTTTTGTATTGACACAGTTAGAGAGTGATTCTTGAAATGTATTTTCTTGTTATCTCAATTAACATCAGTGAGATAAGAAAAAAATGTTGAAAGCACTGATGGATTAACTGAATGATCCTGTAATTAAAGAAGGCATGGGTACTGTTTTTGTCATTTCTTTGATGATGGTGATAATAATAATAATGGTGTCTATAACTTCTTGAGTAACTCATGGGAGATTTGAACCTGGCACTGCAAGATTACAAAATACATTTATATAATGTCCTTGCTTTGTAAACCAGCAAGCTGTGCCTCCTCATAGGAACTGTGTAGAATTAAGTGGACTAAACCAATAATATAAAGTCAACTTTGTCTGGTACAAGGTACAGTATAAGAGACAAGACCTGAAGTACTACTCCTCTAGTTACTAGGATGGGATGTAAATGTGTGTGTGTGTGTGTGTGTGTGGAATATATTCATACTTCTATAGTTACTTTTCTCTGATATATTTGATTTGCCTCTCTGCAATCATTAACCAAATTCTCTGATTTGATTTTCTTGGATGAACCATAACTATTTCATCCTAACTATATCTGATGAACCCTCACTGATAATATTAGCATTTGTAACATTACACTTGGTATAATATCTACATGGTCGCTTAACCTACTAGAAATAACAGCTAAATCTTCCCAAATAAGGAAATGACATGTAGTCAGGATGGTCACAGCCTGATCATATTTCTGCTGATCGTGGTTGACCTGGGGTTAAACAACAACAAATAGTTGCACCATGTAATCCAATTGTTTTCTTTTTCGAAAATTAAAAAAATCTCAATCCTTGATAGTAATGTTGATGGTAAAACTCCTAAACATCAACTTGTATAGTTTCGTTGAGTAGACCCATTAACAACTCTTAATTGATTCCTCAATGGAAACTGTTTGTTTTTATAAGTTAGTCTGGGGATGAGGGGCAGGGTCCACAACCTTTACAGGCCCTTCCAGACTTGTGAGATTGATGTACCTGTACATCAGATCAATTTCGCCTTTCAATGTCTGGTTCGAATGCTTGCAACAGAGTGAACTTTGCTAAATGCACCCAAAGACTAGGTGTTTGATGTTAAAGTTGGCAATGTATTAGGTGTGAAGTATGAGTGTGCTTGTGAGAGAGGGTTTGTAAATCACAGGGAACAACTTCTGTTCATATATAAAACCTTTTGTTCTGTAAATTCCTCATATTGAACCACTTGTTGCCATACATTTGTTCTTCTGTGTACATAGCAATAAGGAATCACAAATGCTATTGATCTCAAAGACCAGAAAAAAAAAATGTATACTCCCCTGATATTCTTCATCAATAAACTGAGGCGATGTAGAATAAAGTGTTCTGCTCTCAAACACAATGGAACACCAGCAGTCGGTTTGCATTCTGGTGCCATGCAAGGATTAAATGCTAGGAATTGTGTTCTGTTTGAAATGGTGACTCTCTTTCAATCACCAGTATCCTTGATTTTGTTCAGAGAAAGTGTAACTAGTAAATCCTCTTTAATTGTTGAAAACGCATTCCAGCTCTGTTCCTAATGTATTGATTTTGTCTTGACTTAAAACTTCTTACTGTATTGATACTTTTATCCCTCACCATTATTACTGAGTAACTCTTCTAAAATTTCAGCTTTCAATATCTTGTACAATCTTTCTCCAGAATTGTCTTCCTACCAACTAGTAATTTTCAACAGTTCAGACACCTTAACTGTATAAACCAAATGCGACTATTTTCAGAAAGTCTCCATAAACTATGGTTATAGTTCTTATTGAGGTAGCACATTAAAAACTGTGAAATGCTGAAATACAAAAAACTTTTTTCCAAAGACTTTTTAAAAAAAAAATGTTTGTAACCAAAACCATAATTGGGCTATTTTCAGGATAACCTTATAAATATTTATATGGTAGCAAAGATTCCCTTTCAAATTTTGTATGCTGGGAATATGTATAAAAAAATCTTGACACATGTAGCAGCTTGATTCCACTTCCCAGGATGTCATAATCTGGTTGAAAACCTTGGCTTTAACCAAAACCATTATAGAAAATAAACTTGAATCAAGACTTGCTACTGGCAATGTTTGTACTTGAAGATTAGGCATGTTGCTCTATCTGTTTCAGTCATCCTAGCTTAAAAAAATAAAATGAAAGGTATGATGACTTTTGTAATATTTGAGTTGCAATCCAGTAGTAGAAATATATGCTATGGTAGACATGGTGCTAATATCCAAATTTACTGAACTAATCAGTGCATGGAAAAACCAATATAGACTATTGAAGAAAGAATATATAAAATATTAAAAATAATAAGTGTCTACAAATGGCATACACAAGGCATATACATTCCACTCATACATATGGGATACATAAAATAATACAGCTAAGTTTTCACCTCTAGAGGACCTAAGTAATAAAAGGAAGACAAAATTGCATATCATTTTGTGTCACAAAGTAATTAGGAATTTGGCAGCAATGCAACTCAGCTGATGCAGTCCACATCATAAGTGTGCCATTTTGGTTTACATTTTCAGCATTCTTTATTTCTTTAAAATGGAAGCAAAATAGACATTGTGGCATCAAATGGTTGATTATTATCTGCCTTGCATTGCATCTATTTAAATTTGATTTGACCCAAACATTTGGAGCAGCTGTTATAATAACTTAACCTTTTTCAAGTCTACAGCTGCCTTTAGCATTTGAATTGTCATACACATAGCATACAGTATAGAAAAGTCACAAGAGCTTAAATAGATCAATTATAACATGGAGTATATCATTGATTTATCATATCCACTGGAGTTCACTTGAATGCTTTTGAATACCTGCAAGAAGCTATAGTATGGATTTAATTATGTAATTATCCCCACCCCAACACACATGTCCATGCTTTATTTTCTACTCTTCAGTGCAGTTTATCACACTGATAACAGCAAGCAATATACCATGTCTGTCATTAGATACCAAATGACTAGAATTAAATCTATCTCTTTTATAGGTTGCTGAGAGAGCGCTGTATTACTGGAACAATGAATATATCATGAGTTTGATTGAAGAGAACGCTGTTGTGATAATGCCAATCATGTTCTCATCCCTTTACAACATCTCCAAGGATCACTGGAACAAGACTATAGTTGCGCTGGTCTACAATGTTCTCAAGACTTTTATGGAAATGAACACCAAGCTCTTTGATGAACTATCTGCTAATTACAAGTCAGAAAGACAGAGGTGAGTTCTCTCACATGCATACATTGTCAAAGATACATTGTACTTGGTTTAAAAGTATAGCGTTTTAGAATATTTGCAAAAGTTGCAGAGAAACAGCTTATAACTGTCTCACTTCTTGGATTGATTACAGCATTTATAGGGCAGTGAGTGATATATATATATATATATATATATATATATATCAAGTTTTATTCAGCTTTGAATAAAACTTGATATCTAACTCTACTTTTAGTATTGTGTGCTCTTTTCTCCTTTCTGTTTTGCACTGACATGTCTGCATATAGCAAGATAAACAGGATTACATAATTATCCAAACCACAGTTCATTTAATATGCCTTTTGGTCAACTACATACCAGCAGATTTTCTTCTCAATCTACTGATGTATGCAGAGGAAAAAGTACTCAATACAGAAGTAGTGTAATTATTTATTATAGTGTTGAGGATATTCTCTGTTACTACTAAGTTTTGTGAGTATCGCTGATCACATAACAGTAATCTCAGCACTACAATATATATGTGTATATATATATAACCCATGCCAGCATGGAAAACGTACGTAAAATGATGATATATTTATATATATACATAGAGAGAGAGAGAGAGATGCATACACATACAGAGCAAAAATATGTGAATGTGATGACAATCCTTATTCTTAAGAGCATTAACAACATAAATGAAACAGTTTTAAGAATTGAAACTAGATCATAACAATATGTCCAAAAGTATAGTGTAATCTAACATCTCTACTCTACCTCACTCTGAATTATCCTAAATAATGATTCCTGTTGTATTCCATTAGTGTAGGTATACAGTGATCACTTTCCTTATGCATACAAAATAGATAGCTATTCAGAACAATCTCTGTTGTTGTATTATTATTATTAGTAATAGTAGTAGTAGTAGTAGCAGCAGCAGCATTAAAGGCTGTGTCTATGGATTTGCAAGACAGATATGTACACACACCCAAAGGTGTGCATGCATGTGTTAGTGGTGAATATTTCATACGTAAAGTTTTTCATATTCCATCTTAGTTATCAGACTCATTTGTAAATGGACGAGATATATCAAATCTCAAATATAAACCAGTGCTTAAATTATCCCTTTCTGAAAATATATATACATTTGGATGTACAAATGAGAGAGAAAAAAAAGTACTCAATGCATGTAGTTGAGTTTATTCATTTATTTGAAGCAGAAACTCTATTGCTACTTTCTGTTTCTTGTTACTATCATTTTCCTCACAGGAACTTTATAGTCATTGAAAACTTGAAATAGCAACGGAGTCTGTGTCACTTCGAATATATATATATATCATCCTCATCATTTTACTTCTGTTATTCCATATCATCATTTTACATCCCTTTGTTGCCAACAGAGGTAATAAGCTCACTGAACTTCTTCCACCCCCGTTCTTACTCTGGCTACTATGCTTTTGGAACATCCTCCTCCACAACTAAATTGGTCATCTAACTAGCAGAAGCTATCAGCTACTGCTAGCAAACCCTCTGGGTATTTGAAAGAATTTATTTTATGAGTTCTCTTACTGATAGTTACTTTTGCACATCTGCTACATATGAAGTCCTTCTTCTCTGTCAGCTTGCCTGTAAACCCATTCCATCTCTTGTGCACCCATAGTTTACATTGGGCACACCGTATGGCAATCCTACCTACTCCTTTTTTGCATATCAACCATGGCCACTTCCCAGATGGCAATAGAATCCTGTCTTCTTTCTCGCTAACTACAACTTTTATCTTTGCTAGGTTTACTTTAAAACTCCTCAATTGTAGGTTTTGCTTCCACATTTGGAATTTCTTCTCTAATTCTTCAACAGATTCAGCTATGAGAACTAGGTCATCGACATGCAGAAGTTCCCATGGACAGCCAGTCTTAAACTCCTGTTATGGCCTGAAGAATTATTGTAATAAAGAGGAGGGACTGAGAACCGAGCTCTGACGGACACCTACCTGCACACTAAATTCCTCAATGAACATGTTGCTAACTCTCACCTTGCTGACAGCATCTCTGTACATGACTTGCATGGCTCTCACAAGTCATTCATCTACATTTAGTTTTATTAGTGACTATTAGACTACAAAGCATAGTAACTTGTCAAAGGCCTTCTCCAGGTCAATGAATGCTAGGTATAGTGGCCTACTCTTTGCTAAGAACTTCTTCTGTAGTTGTGTTACTAAAAAGAGTGCATCAGAGGTACTCCATCCTGGTACAAACTTGAGCTGCATCTCATCTAAGCTAATTCTTTCCCTAGCAGATGTGCAAAAGTAAGGAGTTATAGTTGCACTATAACTCTTTCTGTTACTTTCATAACTTGGTCCATCAGTTTGATACCTCTAGCTGATGATTCACTCCATTGCAACTCTGAGTTTCTAACTTGTCTGTGTTTGTCTTCTCAATGAATGTACCCAAGCAAGGAACTACGATTATCAATGGAGTGAAATATCAGTTTCAAATGAATAAATAAACTCCACTATATATATATATATATATATATGTTTTGACTATTTTTTATCCCATTTGTCCACCCAAATGTGTTTTGTGTGTGTATGTATGTGTGTGTATATATATATATATATATATATATATATATATATCTTCTTCTTGGCGTTTTAAGGCCATCTTCCCCGCTAAAACATCTGTGTGTCGTAAGAGGCGACTAAAAGAGTTAGCGCTAGGAAGGGCATCCGGCCGTAAAACAGTGCCTCAGAAGGGACCATGTGTATATATATATATATATATATATATATATATATATTTATCAACTAAAGTACTGAGACAGTGTGTATGTGGATAAATTGTAAATAAGTTTACATATGTACATTTAATAAACATACGTTTAGCCTCATTGTCAACATGCTAATAAGCAAACGAGTAAAATCAGTGAATGTTACTCATAGCATATTTGATAAGTAGCTGTAGCCGCTTTGTCTTTCTATAGAGCGAAACAGAGTAGACACTCTTGACAAGTTAGCAAAAACTAGTCTAGTCCAGCTGTTCTCTGGTCCATTCTACAGAGACAGCCCTATTGTTTAACTACACAGTCTGTTTACACAGCAAGACTAAATGTATTGTTAAACATACACATGTAAACTTATTTACAATTAACTTTTGGATGCCTTTAAGATAAAATTGTTTTGTTTATTTATTTATGTTTTTATAAATTTTCTTTTTTCCTTTTCTTTTTGGAAATTCTCAATATGAAGGGAGAAAAAAAAAGAGAAGGACAGAGAAGAACTGTGGAGAGAACTGGAGAAACTGGAAGTTAACAACAAGACTAGATTCATCAACAAGACTCCATCTTAACAGCTTGATCACTGGACCTTAGCAACAATGTGGTTTAAGTTTCTTGTGTTTTGGGGAGGGATTGGGGGAGGAGACCACTGTTAAAACTGTGTGAAAAAAATAAAAATATTAATAATAATAACTAAAATTTAAAAAAAAGAGCAAAACTTAAAATTTAAAAAAATATAAAGGAATAAAATTAAAGGAAAACACTAGAGGACTGTAGTGCCAAAATTGTACAGCTTTCTTGTACATAGCCTGTGGAGATCTATGTCTTGGGCACAGCCGCTGTAATTTATTTCTTGGGTGTCTTGTAAGGCCTGAGCTGAATGCTCCTAGAACTGACAGCCATCTTATTCCTGTCAATGGCCCCCTCTCTCTCTATCTATATCTATCTCTCTCCATCATCTGCTCCTCTCTACGTTGCATAGTAATTACAAACAAGACAGTAACACGCACACATACACATACGCATGCATACAGGAACACGAAATAGCAATCAAAAACTGTTGATTGGGGAAAGAAAGGAAAAAAAAAAAATTTGCATAAATATTTGAAAACTTTTTTGAGAATTTTTTTCTTCTCTCTATCTCTCTCTCACTCTTTTTCTCTCCTCTTTCTTTTTCTACTACAACTTCTCTTCTTTAGTTTGATTGGCAACCTTTATCCAGTCTGGAAAAAGATTTTAATCTGAATAAAATATGTATTTAAACTGCTTTTCCTGTGTGTGTGTGTGTCTCTCTCTTTCTCTCTGTGTCTGTCTGACTGCCTGTATTTCTCTCATAGCTTCTTTTGTTTTTTCTTTTTTTGTTTACAGCATTTTATATAACAGATTAATTAGACAATAGCTTGGTATATTTCAGTGTTTATTATTCAAACTATTTCTTATTAAAATATGAATTTAACTTCCATTTTTTTTTTTATTTCGAAAATTACAAGAAGCTAAAAAGAAGTCATCCCCAGTACTGTGTCTTACTTTTATTTATTTTTTTAAAATTATACTTTCTCTCTCTCTCTCTATTTTGCCTAATTGGTAAAATCCTTAATTTTTTGTAACTTTTGTTGTTTGGTTGTTGGCATTTTAAAAATATAGTTTGGTTTATTTACCCTTTTTTTTTTTTTTTTACATGCTAATTAAATCAGGAGCACATGCACACATTCACACACCTGCTCACACACATTGAATGATACATGTCTGGTACATATTTATCTGATTTGTTTTGATTTTTTTTATTCAACATGCAAATTTAGTTACTTTTTGAAATTTTAAACATCAACATAAAAACAGATGTATCAATTTTTTTTCTTTTTTCTTGTAAGTGACATACAACAAGAGATAAGCTACTGATGGTTCAAACCTGTGACCCAGTTTTGATGATGGCTGAGGGCCAATTCACTTCATTTATGCCCCTAATGCTCACTATTGAGAAGGCATGAACATCACACAATCTCATTTCCGTTAAATCACTAGTGGCTTTGTGCCTCAGGAATCAATATTTTTTTTATTTTCTTCCACTCTTCCTCCTCCCCTTCTTAAACGGATGTAGCAGTAAACTGACTGCGTGTTTGGTAAGATTATAAATTTTCAGACTATAAATTTTCTTTAGAGAGGAAAATATTTTCAATATTTACACCACCTACATTGTGTTTCAATCAGAAATCAAACCAATCGAAACTTAGTGTAGATATAAATATTGAAAAATGTTTTGTCGTTGACGATGAGGTTAATAGTCCAAACAATTATAATCTTATTAGCAAACTCAACTTAGACATTTAATGAACTTAGATGCTTTTTGCCATACAAAGTTCATTATCTCTAAGTTCAAATTTCACCAGGAACCGACGACTTTCATCCTTCCGCAGTTCATTGAAATAAGTACCAGTGATACATTGGATTTGATTCAATTGTCTATGCACCCTCCCTTATAGTACACTTGGCCTTATGCTTGGTCAAAAGAAATCATTATTTTATAAAACAGTGTATTTTCTAAATATCACCAACAATTATAAAATACTACTAGGGGTGTTTTTTTTTGTTTTTTTCTTTCTTTTTATCCAGATGCTATTTCATATTGCAATATGCTGCTATATTCTTCACAACAGGGCTTACCCAAGTTTGCGGGTGTGTGTAGCCTATTAATCTAGTGACTTGGTCAACGTGAGGCTGAAAGCAGCTTTTTATTAATTATTAAACACTTTGCATTGCACAGATGACTTTGCTAAGTTATTGTTATGTTAGCGAGATAATTTTTTTGTTATTTAATCTTTTTTTTATATACATATATTTGGTACACGAGTTAGTTTCTAGTGTTGTGTAAATTATAAATGCAAATTCATCCTACAATCACCTCATGTTGAAATAGCATGCAAGTTTGTGAGTATAGGTATTATATATACACTCACAAACTTGCACATTATATGTATGTGTATATATATATATATATATATATATGTGTGTATATATATGTGTGAGTGTGTGTGTATGTGTATATATATGTGTGTGTGTGTGTGTATGTATGTATGTATATATATATATGTGTGTATGTATATGTATACGTGTATGTATATATATATAAAATCATGTGTAAATATGTGTATATGTATGTACGTATATATATATGATGTGTATATGTATATATGAATTGTTTCCAAGGGCAACAGGTGCTCTTGAAGCTGGTACCTAACTTCAGCTTTGGTATAAATATGTGCACATGTGTATTATATATATATATATATTATAGTTTGAAGTTAAGTGATAGTACAACACAAAACCCCTTAGAGGGTCTTCCTATCCATGTATATATCTGATTACTACATTACTATGTATATATATATATATATATATAAATATATATATATTATAAAATGACATACATTATTATTAGTATTGTTTATTTGTGGTTTAGTGATGACCTACTAGTATTGAGATTATACTTCTTCGTTCCACTAAACTCATTCAGCTTCCCTATGCTTAGTTATAGGTTTGTCTTAAATTTTTCTATGGCACATTGAAAAAACTCTTCACACTTCCCAGGAAGGTGGGTAGTGGGAGGGGGGGGGGTGATTTTGTGTGTAAACAAATAACCTTCTCTCTTCCACCCAAACATACCCACACTTGTTTGTTTAAAACTTGGGACAGCCTCTCTTGTTGAAATTGGGTTTTGTTGCTTTCTCTCCCTCCTCCCTATCATTTTCAAAGGGTTCAGCTTTTGACATGAAATTACAGGAAGACTAAAAGTGTTTGGACATTTATAAACAGTATTTAAGCTACTACTATGTACATCTTATCTCCTTTATTATAATATCACCATGCTAAACCACAATCTTGTTAATGAATCTATTCTGTGGCAATTAAAATCAGTAAATTTTCATGTTATGATAGAAGAACCTTTATTTTCTATACTTCATATCATATGAAACTGTAATAAGATTGTTAATGTTTGTGTTTGTTGGTTTTTTTTTTGGTTTTTTTCCTTCTTCCTTTCCTTGTTTTTATTTTTTTTTTTTATTTCTGCTGAAAATATGTAAAATGAAAAAAGAAAATAAAACTCTATTTTGAGAATTTAACAGTTATCTGACCTGAACTGTATTAATTACTCTGAATCACCCACACTATCACTACCACCCTTACATCTTTTTGTTGTTGTCATTGTTGCCATCATCATCATCATTATCATCATCAACAGTTGTATACCTGTCAATATGACTCCAGCAATCTTTTGAAATATTTCCCCTGATTATTTATTATTTCAATGTATTAAACCTTATTGATTCCTATTTGTGACTTGACTTCTCACTTTGGTTGCTCCCCACCAAAACATGTTCGTTAATAAAATTCTGTGTGCATGTGTGTTGTTGGTGGTGGTGATGGTAAACATTATCCATTGGGCTATAAAAGTACCACTGAACACTTCATCTTCATTGAGAGCAAGTTGTCTGACAGAGTTCATTCCCAACCAAGCTTTACCCAGGAGAAGAGTTAAACTCAGCACTGAAACTAACAAAACTCTCATAAGTTTTACAATGCTACTTACTGCTAGGTAGATTAGCCTGCTGAGAGTTAAGTGCTGGTGACCAGATGCAAACTATCAATTTTTTGGTATCTTGGTGTCCTATCAATTTGTCCATCTAGGTTCGATCCCACTGTGTGATACCTTGGGCAAATGTTTTTTACCATAACCTTAGGTCAAACCAAACCTTGTGAGTGAAATTCCGAAGATAGAAACTATGTGGAAGTTCATTGGATGGACTGTACCTGTAATTAAAAGGGCCAGCATTATCATAAGCACATGAACCCTTAACATAAGCTTTAAGATTATGTTATGGGTTGAAGTATCTGTTGAATACTCAACAACTTACACTATAATTCAATGAGTAGGTAGTTCCGTTGATCGAACAACTTGAATACTCAGTTAAAACCGATGCAAGATCTATTTACATGTATACATATATAAGAAGGATAAATATTTATCCTAAGCACTGTGATAGTCAGTTGCTTGAACTGAAGAGAAGCATGTGTGAGTGGTTGATTAGACTTACTGATTTTTTCTCATAAAAGGAAGTTACTCCTGATATCTAGATGAACTGAGGCAATGAAGAATAAAGTTTCTTGCCCAGAAACAAATGAATTTGAACACACTTCCTAAGGAGCTGGTAGCCAATCACTTACCTATTTGGCCATATCTCAAATTTCATTTTCAATTCTTGGTGTTGATATTACTGACCATTTTTTAAAATTATGAATATTATATTATGGTAAACCATGTTTATAAATACTGCAGAAAATGTTTTTTTTTTTTTTTTTAAAGAAATAAAGAAATAGTAAAAATTATCTTATCTAGGATACCAAACATTGTGAATTTCCTGTTGTTTGTCTCAGGCACCATGCAAAGTGAGTAGTAACAGATTAACTTCAGTTATTAGCAGCCAAAATATTTGTGTTACTGTATGTAAAAGGTGCAAGCAAGATTGTAATTTTTCCGACTAAATACATCTGTGTTCCTAGTGGATAAGAGCATTAATACTCTTAGTTTAGAAATAAAGGTTTGTAGCTCAAATTCAGTCTGGTACTATGTACCCATGCAGGAATAAGACACCTGGTGGCAACTGGCAATCACACCAGTCAAAGCATAGTGTAGATTTAAATATTAAAAAATGTTTTGTCTCTAAAGATAGGTTAATAAACAAAATAAATTATAATTGTGTTAACAACTCATCTCAGATATTTAAAGTGTAAACAATGTTGGATGGTGGAGTGGCAAGAAATGGTTGGTAGCAATGCCAAATCACATACTGCATATACTCGTGTATAAATCGCACTTTTCTTTCATGAAAATACGATGTAAAACCCAGTATGTGACCTATCCGCGGAACATGCGAAGCCTCAATACAAAATATATATTTGTAGATACCAAAAGCAGCCATTCAATACTGTATTATGTTAGAGACAGTTCTTTAAATAGTTCTCTTTGAATAGCCAAAAAATATTTAAGAATAATTATAATTCATAAGTAAATATAGATAATATAACATAAGAACGTGTTTCAATTAAAAACATATTATAGTATTTTATATATCATCATTACTCTCAATAGCTAGCAGTTCATAAGATATTGTTTTTGTTGTTTAACTTCATATCGTAATAGCACACTTTAATCATTTATTTACTAGTCAATAATCAAAATATAACAATAATTTCTGAATCCTATAATTTACTAAAATATTGTAATAAATTCCACAAAGATTATTATCACCCTAAAACAGCTTATTAACTATGAGCCAACAAAGGAGCCTCATTCAACCTGCTAGAAATAGCAACCAAATCTTCCTCAATCAAACCATACCATCTTAACCCTTTCGTTACCGTATTTCTAATGAAATACACAGCCTACAATTTTTAAATTAAGTTTGTAAATAATCAAGAATTAGTAAAATAGCTAACTTTCTTGTTGAGTTGGTGTTTGGAACCTAACTTAA
>JAOPJM010001463.1:10340816-10350948 GCA_027124095.1 Muusoctopus leioderma | reverse complement strand
TACTTGACTGGTACTTTATTTTATCGACCCCGGAAGGATGAAAGGAAAAGTTGACCTCGGTGGGATTTGAACTCAGAGCGCAGTGAGCCAGAACGAATACTGCCAAGGCATTCTGTCTGACGTGCTAACGACTCTGCCAATTCGCCAAGATTATAAAATATACACTATATCTTTAAAACAATGGGATGGTCATGGGTGGAACACCTTTAATCATAGGTATACTCACTCAGGGCTGACTTGCAGCTAAACAACGACAACAACAATCTTACTTTCGGAATTATATTTCAAAATATCAGTTCCATTTTGTATTTCACAATAGGCATAGCTGCGTAGTTGAGAAGTTCACTTTGCAACAACATCGTGCCAAGTTCGATCTCACTGGACAGCACCTTGGCTTAATGTATTCTTTTGTAGACACGAATTAACCAATGCCGTGTAAGTGAAATTTGGTAGACAGAAACTCCAAGGAAGCTTCGGGGTATACATTTATATTTATATATCTATGTGTGTACGTTTGAGTGTGTGTGTGTGTGTCCATGTCTGTGTTTGTTCACCGGTGCGAAACGGTGTATTGAGTTGTGTCTCTTTATGTTAAAAGCGTACAACTTAGCCATTCGATAAATAGAGATCGAAAAAAATATATGCTAGACTGAAATAAGTAATGGAGTTCATATGATTGACTAAAACCATTCAAGGTAGTGACCCAGTATGTCCGTAGTCCAATGAGTGAAGCCAGTAAATGAAAAGCTAATTTGCTTTATTAGACATTGGCATTGTTAGGGACCTCATATAGATTCAGTGGCTGGCTGTGCAAAGCTGTTAATTTGCCCAGGCCACATGTGAGATGTAGGCCCCATTTCAAACTAGTCATCAAGTGCTAAATTCATATGATTTAAGTATGGGTTACGAGTATATACATGTATTGAATATGATGTACTTACATGTAACAGAACAGAATAAAAGAACTAAAACGATTTATAAAAACAAGGTAATTCTTTACCGAAGGATTCCCCTTTTGCCTCTAGCAAGGTATGTGGGCCCCCACAATATCATGGGCTTATGCCGAGTGGTCCGTCTGCTCATCCTCTGCAGGTGCTTGCATGGGACTCTGGTGCATCAAACCATTGTTCAACAATGCTTACCTCTCTTCTATACGGGTAGAGTCTTCATTAATTAAAGTTATCGAACTCATTAATTCAATATATATTAAATTTGTGAGAGTGTGCGCGTCATTAAATATGTAAGAAAGAGAGAGTGTGTGTGCGTGCGTGTGTGTGTGCGTGCGTGCGTGTGCGCGCACATGCGTGTGTGTTTTATATATATATTTATAGTTGGGCACTTGAAATAAATGTAATAAGGTCAGACATTGAAATGATATATAATAAAACAGATTAATAATTTTTTTATATATTTAACTTATAAAAAAACATAAGCAAAACAAACATGTAAGCCACGTAAGGAAACATCATGATTTTGTACCGGTGCCAAGATGATTTTATATAAAGTATTTTCTGTCTAGACAAGAAAATAACAGGTGAACAAAGCTATAATATTAACTGAGTCTATCAACATACTAAGTAGGTTCTATCTTTTAATCTTGTAATCCTAATCCTGGAATGAACAATTTTAGTTTTATTCAATCGTTATTTGTTGGTGTATTTTTTCCTTGCCCCTGATGCTGATGACGAAATTCATCATCATCATCATCATTATCATCATTTGTTTTGTTCTTGTATTGCACTCGTCGCACGGCGGGGATTCGCCGTCCAAGAGGCCTGAGTCAAGGGGGAGAGTGTGCGTGTTAATTTCTTTGTGTTAGTGGGTTTGTGTGTGGGGAAGGGCTTTTTTGTTTGAGGTAATGGTGGTGGGATCGTCCTTGGTTTTGGTGTTTGTCTCTCCTGCTGTTGGGGTTGTGTTAGTTGTTTTTGCTGTTGGTGCTGCTGTTGTTGTTGTTGTTGTTGGTGGTGGTGTTACTGTTGTCTCTGTTGTTGCTGCTGCTGTTGTTGGTATTGTAGTTATTGCTGTTGTTCGCATTGTTGACGCTGTGGTTGTAGTGTTGGTAACAGTGTGGGCTTTCTTTCTGTGACCTTTTTTTGTTGTTGAGAACAGAGCGCCTTCAAGTGGTTAATGCTACCACATACGTTGGATCTAGGCCTTCTGCCTTCTACATTCACCCGTGGTTGCTGTCCGTTTTGGATGTCAATCCGGTCTGGGATCCTGTCCAGGGTTTCTGGTTTCACCTGAACCAAGATATCCAGCCCTATTCCAGCCCACTGCTCCTTCCGAATGTTTTTTTTTATTCTTTCGAGCAGTGATAACTCTGAAATAGCTATCTATCATTCCACTAGGTGTCGCTCAGAGCTTATGGTGGTTTTTAACACTTAAAGTCTACAAAGAGAAGTTTTCTCCAAGACAAACTCTCAGCGACTGCCGTTGCATGTTTGGATCTTATGCAAACATGTTAGAAATACATTTATGCATCTTTATTTTTAACTCCGCAGTTTTGTGTGCTTATCTAATTCTGGCTCGGCAAGCCCAGCACACAATCAGTAAATATTTTTACTGATTTATAATATAAGAATGAAACGTCCTATGAAGCTCTGAGTGAACTCTGGCGGTAGCTGGTACCGATGAAGAGCAATGACTCTGAAATGGCTATCTATCAGTCTGCTAGGTGTCGCTCGGAGCTTATGGTGTTTTTTAACACTTAAAGTCTACAGAGAGAAGTTTTTCTCCAAGACAAACTCACTGTGATTGCCGTTGCATGTTTTAATCTCAGGCAAACATGTTAGAAATGCATTTATGCATCTTTATATTAGATATTACATTTTAAAAAATTCTTCTCATGGAAAATCTTTTCAGACTGATAAACTCAGTTATTCTGTACTGTAAAAGTTTACAATTTAAATGGCCCAGTACCTGTTTGACTTCAGGTGCTATATTTATCTCCATGAGCTTAACTTAAATTCAATCTAAGCCTGAGAACATGTACATATATATAGCAAATATGATGCTTAAATATTGACAAAGATTGAATCAGTGAAAACATAAACAAAAAATAATTGACTCCCAAAAAAACTAGTGATGGTCTGCATTGGCAGAATTCAATAAATTAAATCAGTTCTTTATATTAGGGAATAGGTGAATTGTAATGTTTTAGGAAATACCTTTTTCCAGAGAAGAAATGAGGAGTGTGTTGGATGGTATATATTTTAGCATTGCGTGCAATTGATGAAGCAAGAAGATGAATGAGACTAGGTGAAACACTGACTAGGCTGTACACAAACTCTGAGGTCATCACATTGATTATTACTAATTTTATTTAATTTAGACTCTGGTGCATCAACCCATTTCAAAAGAAAATTATTTTATTGCTTTCTTTTTTGAGATGTCTCCCTTACCTTTGTTTGCTTTAGTTTAGCATTGTTCAACAATGTTTACATATATTGCCTGTATTAATTAAAGTCATCATGTTTGCTACATTAAGCGTGGTAGTGCTTACTTCACTATTTATAAACATTAATCATACAATCAAAAAGGTAATGTTCTTAGTATCAGCTGTGTTTCCAGAACATTCTTATTATAACAGAGATAAGAGAAATAATAAAAGTAGGAAACAAATGATACTGATCCTGCAAAGAAGGGTTCGCTTGATGAAACAACATAAACAAATAAGTACATCAATAGATCAAAAATTACATACAAATCCATATATAAAAGAGGTGTCTCTAATCAGTCACATATGAATTGATCTCATCTACTTATCTAGTATACATTTAACACATATGGCAACACAGATAGAAAACGAATAAATAAATAAATAAATAAAAGAGAAAAATAGGCAATATACTCCTTATTCATAGGAACCTTTGTATAAACTGATTACATGAAATACATCCATCAAAATGCTGCATGTACATGTGAACATGGAATTAATATTCTTCTTGTTTTCTCTTTGATTTTTTTTTTTAATAAGCTTGGCATAGGAGGAAAGGTAGCACCCATGACCATTTTCAAATCCTCCATAACCAGTGAGAAGGATGGAAGGAAATTATCCTTAGACCGAAGACCTGGCCCTAATGCTTGCCACACAGTGGACTCCACTAAAAGTAACCAAGGTCCAGGTGTTGGTCACGTCAAACTGGGTGACAGATTAAGTCTACTACTGTTGCATGACAGTAGTAGTAATAATAATAATAATATTAATTATTTCTTATATTGGTCACAAGGGCCCACATAGATGGGGACAGTACAAAGGCGAAATACATAAGAGAAAACAAAGAAACAAAGAAAGTGTGGGGGGATTTACATCGAGTGAAAGGGTGAGATTAACAATAATAATAATAATGATAATAATAATCTTTTCTTTATTGGCCACAATAATGATAATAATAATAATTGTTTCTAATTTAGGCACAAGGCCAACAATACCCCAGTACTTGACTGGTACTTTATTTTAATATTTGGCTGCTATTTCTAGCATGTCGAGCAACTACTTAAAGGCTCTCTGGTATAAAAGTGAGCCGAAACTTGTTGGTAGCAATTACTTAGTCACGTGGCAGAAATATACAGTGCCACTTTCACTTTGTTTGACAAAGTGAAAGTCACACCTTAAGAATCTCCGAAGTCTGAACAATCTAAGGACTTTTTAAATAAATCTCGATTATTCCAAAATTATACCCATTTACACAATGTGCAGGTAGTCAAAGTACGATAAAAAAGTTTTTTTAAATCCTCGCTAACTGATCTGCAATTTTCAAATTGGGTGAGAGAAATACAATACGACGGCAATAGAGCTCCATATACACTGTGCAATATTGAAATACGAGCGCTCACAAAACCCATTTAACAAAGCATGATTCTTTGAAGACGGGTGCTGCATATATATATATATATATATAAATTCAAATTCGCAAGAGAGAGAGTGTGTGTGGTTCAAAATTAGAACCACAGTAGCAGCATTTGCAGTTAAAGGAATTCTTTGATCATCAATTGCAGTTGATCTGAAACTGCATAGAACAAAATGCACAGCACTTATAAAAAGGTTATTGCTCCATCCTTACTGAAAGTACAAATGAAGACATAAGTAATAGATAGTTCTGCTTGATTTGGACGAGTCAACTGATATTGCTTGTGAAAAGCATCTATGTGTGTGTGTAACAATAAACTACAAAATATAATTGTGTCATAGTTTTAAGGGTTAATTCCTTTTCCAAAAACTACTGCTGAAGTGTTGCATCAAGCCGTGAAAAGGTTCTTGAGTGATGTGGGAATTAATATTAAAAACTGTTTTTTCTATTGCAACAGATGGAACCTCAAACTTTTGTGGCGTTAATAATTCTCTCTACACTTTATTGAAATTAGATAATGCAAACTTGATTCTCATAAAATGCGTTCGCCACTCCCTCCATTTAACATGTTCCCATGCTGCTGACCCCCCCCCCATCAACCGCAAAGTTGTAACTGCCTAAATTCCTCTACCTAACCGCTTAGTCTTTTCAAAGCAATGATACATTGAACATCTATAACCCCCCTGGATGGTATTAAAAGGAATTATATGGGACGCACTGTGAACATTTTTAAAAGCTGTTACTACCAGCATCTAAACTCATTAGGCCAAAGAACATGGAAAACTCATGATCAAGGATCTGAACGCCCGCTAATAGCATTGTAGCGGTTGTCTCGTGCGAATTGAGCTCGCTAATCGACTTCAACGTAGAAGTCTGACGACAACAACAACAACGCCAACTGCTTCAGTACCTCCGACATTCCTTCATTCGCCGTAATGTATAGCCACCTCCAGTTTGGCTATACCACTATCGATTCATGTTGAATCATTAGCAATAATAAATATATAATATATACTGCTGTCTTAGTCTTCTCTCTACATTCAACAGACCCGCTCATCTTCAACGAACAAAGGTAACTTTTCCTCTCCTTATGCATACATCATTATAGAACAATTGGTAGTCCACACACCAAACCTACCAAAGCATGGACCGTCATCAATAACACCACCGTATACCTCAATGGATCACGAATCTGCAAGCTTTGTCTAACTGATAAGTTTCAGATATTAAAGCAACCAGCGATATAATTTATCCGGAGATCAGAAGTATTCTCCAATTGCCATCATCGGAGGAGGTTCCTCCTAAACAGCTTCCAGACGCCTGAAAGTCCAAGTCCTATTGACTCAAATCTACAACCACCAGATCTAATAGGAGTGGCAGAGTAGTTGCCCCTTGATGACCAAATGTCTGCATTAGGTAGTTTCCCTACACCACAACAGTCCAGGCAGATATACTTTTGACCTGCCACATATTCAATCACGTGATCCGCTTTGACCAATGAGAATTGGCCTACCTAGTGCATTGCGGGCACAGCTTCATTCAGTATATATTATCTGAATGATCGCACTTATACCCTACGTGTGTGAAACTCCGAGTAACAATGGAGTGAATCACCAACTGAATCCCAATAAATATAAACCCTACACCATGTATTGAGCGCTCGTTTCTTTCGTTTGTCTAAACACACACACACACACACACACAGTGTTTCATCTTTGTAACCTCTTAGGATCGCAAATATCCGACAGTATATGTTATAGTCTTAATAGTCTAGTCCCCTCCCCGCCTCTCTCTCTCACGCACACACACACACGCCCGCACGCGCGTACACACGCACACCAACGTGTTAGTAACTAAGAATAAAACAGAAACGACAAACCTCTTAATTTCTTTACAGTTTTTATAGCTGAAATGGTAAATAGATGGCGCATCACATACGTGGTGGTAGCGATGATAGAGAAACTCAAGTTGAATATCTGGAGAATGTTCCAAAAATTAGCAAAACACTTCATCTTCAGTTGTCGGATCGTCTGGATTTTCTGCTCGATGAAAATGATAATGAAAATGACGCAAATAATTTCGATAACCAAAATGAAAATACCATAATTGCCAGTATAAGGATATAACCGGAAGGTGTTTATAATCACGTTAGACGCCATCCCTCCTGAGGTCGGAGTTTCAAACATCACCGTGACTGTACTAAACATGTTGACATTGGGATTGTACAGCGTGAATTCGACGAATATCGCGCGTGTGTTTTCATCAAGCCAACGTAATTTGATCAGTTCGTCGAGTGCTGCCATGGCTCTCTTTGGACTTCCTGTCAGATCTTTACAGTAACCATTGCTACTGTAGACAGCCTTTTCTCCTATAATAGGAATTCCGCCGATTTCAGTATAGTGTCGATATCGCCAACCAGAATTTAGTGGCAATTTTGTAGGATTGTCTCCGTGTTCTACCCCCTTCCAGCTGGTTGTATAATTCGTCGTATCCTCTGTTTGGAACGAATAATCTTGATTGCATTTTTCCCTGGCAGTATAAAATTTCGAGAGAGCATGGCATTTTCCTAAATAAACAGAAAAAAAGTCAGAATAGTTAACATTAGAAAAGCGTTGGATTGCCAGTTAACAAACACAGTTGAGAGTCTTAATCTTGTTCCTCTGAGTCCAATCACACCAGTCAATCACATGAGTCCAATCACATGTAGTCAATTCAATCCAATATATAGTCACTAAAAATTGACTCCGTATGTGTCAATAATTTTTTCTAAAAGTCCGTATAAATTGATCTGCTTTGATTTCTAGCCAGTAGACATTAAAATGAAATATAAACTAAGACAGCGAGCTGTCAGAATCGGAAGAGGGCTAGACTAAATATCCCGTGGTATTAAGTTTCGTCTCTCTATATTTTGAATCAAATTCCGGTAATGTCGACTTTGTCTTATTTTTTTAATTGTTTAACCAAGGGGAAGGTGCGGTAATCATGATCTTCACAGGCCCTCCCGGACTGGTGAGACTGATATGGCTGATGCTCAATTTGAACATCTGTAAGTCGACGTCTGCAGCTGCAGAAAAAAAAACATGGGAGGAGAGGGAACCTCAGTTGGTTAATGCACCCGGGAGGAAGGATTAGGTAGTCCCTAAAAGGTCGATAAAATAAGCACCAGTAATGTATTGAAGTAATTCAGTCTGTTATACTTACTCCTTGGACGTAGTCAAAAGAAATCCACATTATAGTAGTATATAAAAGCCAAAGTACAAAGAAGCCAGTGGTGGTGTGTTGGCAAACATTATTTAGTGAAGTTAGTAAATTTAGATAAGTTTTTAGTTGTTCTTTGCTCTTGTAATGGTTAAAATAATTATGGTATTAAAATAACAGTAACACTGTTTGTCAACTAGTATTTTATCTATATTATTGACTTGGTATGAATTTATAGACATAAAACTTACAATAATTGTTGAGTTTCGTAACCCATTGGGTTGTAGAGGCACAACTGATGACTTTGTCTACATGTAGTGTATCTAGGGTAAGCTAGTTTGGGAGAGCACATTGCTATTCAAACTATACATATGAGCAGATGTTGTTTAGCCCCAGGTCAGTCTTGATCTAGCAGACCTATGATTTAAAGACGTTCTATCTATGACTGTCCCATCTTTTGTTGTTTTTCAAACATAGTGTATCTAGGATCACATTATCCAGTGTTCTTTTTTAAGATGGTAGGGTGAGATTTGAGGCAGATTTGGTTGCTATTTCTAGCAGGTCGAGTGACTACGTAGAGGCTCCCTACAGCAGGAGTTGAGCTCAAAATCGAAGGCTAATAAAACAATCGTCAATTTGACAGCGTTGCTACTGCTTAGAAAGGCGCGTTGTTTCTACTCTACGGTACCTATTTAAATCTAGGTGGCCTGGGCCATTTGAGAGTTATGTGTCTTTGCCACGGAGAGAGTGCAGTGCTGGCAAGTGGATACGAATCACTTAACGTTCATCCGATTTCCAGTACTTTATTGACTTGACAATCTGCACCCTCACATGATATGTAGAGCTTGATAAATGTGAGGGGTACTGAGAATTTGCTATGTTAAGGACCTTCCATTAGCATTAAAAACGTAAATGAAGTGAAATGATTGCTTCTTTTTTTACCACTAAGTCAGGGAGGAAAGGGCAGTGCCCATGATCCTTTATTTTTTCAGGATCTCCAAGACTGGTGGGAAGAAGGGAAAAAGTTATCCTCGAACCGGAGGCCTGGCTTGAATGTTTGCAACGGAGTGAACTCCGCTAAAGGCATCCAAGGACCAGGTGGTGGTGTTAAACCGGGCGACGGATTAAGTTTACCTGTACTTGCAACCTGTACTCGAAACCAGGTCTCAGACCCAGGTCAGAAACAGCATAGGGCTACCACATTACGACGTTGTGGGAAATTGTTATATCTTCTGAGAACATTCTTAGGTTTCATGCCTCCCCGGACAAGGCAACAAGAAATCGTGTAGTGGAAGCATATAATGGGTCATCTGGTGTCATATTTGATTTGTAGGTTTTATATAAATGAGGAGTGTCATAGCATATTGGGTCGTATGAGCAATACTAAAGGCTTCTTGATATATCTACAGCAAGTCAGCTCCGCGGAGCTCAACCTTCTCCAAATTGTTATTGTTGTTTAGTCCCAAGTAAGCCCTGAGCAGACATATCATCAAAGGTGTTCAAGCCATGACCATCCTGGTTTTTTAAAGCATGGTGTACCCCGAATTACATTATTCAATGTTTATTTAAAAAAAAAGGAAATGAGGTATTGTTTGAAGAATAACCACAGGAGGAGTTTAATTTACCACTGTTCATAGCAATGATCTGTACTACATGATGTTACCTACTAACAGCTTGGAAAATTAGACCTTTGATAGCTAAATGTCCTGTTGACAATGACTACAATGCAGCACCAGTGATATGGTCACTCTATATAAACTACCCCCCGTTGGATGTCCGGTACCCTATCGATTCCACAGCTAATAGGTCTCTCAAGATTTATCGGATAATGGTCGAAATGTCAAATCTTACCTGCACGAACACGCAGCTGTCTCAGACGCACCGGTCCCACACGGTACCCTGTTCCACAAGATAGCATTTGGAAATCTGCTGGAGCAGCATTTTTACCGTTCACCAAAGTTGATGTATAGGTTTGTGGTACAACAACTAACTTGGTCCAGTTCCAGAATTGTTTATATCGAATGACCTGAAATAAATAGCGATATATATATATATATATATATATGAATTTCAGCTGCGTATCT
>JAOPJM010001463.1:10284642-10307142 GCA_027124095.1 Muusoctopus leioderma | reverse complement strand
GGTCCAAAGATATATAGGTGTGTATGTATAAACATGTTTATACATACATATATGTGTGTATGTGAATAACCCACAGTTGGTTAAATCAATGTGTGTGTTTGTGAATGCATGTGTGTGTGTGTATATATATATATATATATATATATATATACACACACATGCATGTATATGTGTGTATGTGAGTGTGTGTATATATATATGAAGAGCAGCCGGCCTACAGCTTATAGGCAGGGTTGCAACGTATTATAATTGTGAAATAACCCTGCGTAATATGGGCAGAATGTTTGCAAAACAGCTGTAATTCATAAATAAATGATGTAAAACTCTTTACTCCTCATTTTATTTTTACTATTATATATATATATATATATATATATATATATTTCGTTTGCATTTGAAGTGTATAAATATAGTGGCCCTTTTGGTAACGAACGCCGGTGGAAGGGGACATTATGGTAACGAACTCATTTCTATGAATTTGGCAACGAATAAAATCAAGTCAACGAACGATCTCCATACAAAAATGACGAATTAAAATTTAAAGTAGCGAAAAGTCGCTGGGCCCTCCCACGCAAATTTTCTGGGCGCGTGTTTATGTGTGGACATACGAAAAGCTTAAAGTCATGTTGAATTATTTCCCTTTGTTCGTACTATTATTTTAGTGATGTGTCAAACTAAAAGTAAACAAAACGATATATCACACGGATTGAAACACCCACGAAAGGAATTTGTTACATCTCAAGAAAACGAGTGACTCACTGCACATCAAAACAAACTAGTCTACTGCACATATTCCCTCGTATTTGCAGCGTCACTGAGTTTTGTAATTTCATGTGAGACAGAACCAGGGGAATTGTTTTCAAGAAAACATTTAGCTTTTTATGAAAATTCAGTGTTGTGTTTTATTTATTTTTATTTTTATAAAAATATTAACCATGCCGAAAGCAAAACCTGCATGAAAGAACATTACTGTAGAAATAAAGAAAGAGATTATTCCTGATGAGACCCCAATAAGGGTCGAAAATCGATTAAGGCTGTTCATCATTTTTCAATCTACAGAGAAATAAGTAAATATGACGTGTTTACATGTCTACTATCATAGATTTACATATATATTATATCATACCTTGATGCTTATGTGAACTGAGTTCCTCGTTGACAGGCCGCTAATATCAAGTAAAGTGTTAAACACTTATAATATGCAAATTAGTATAGCCAGTTCGCTGAAGCTACTAGATTTGATGTATATATAAACAGATTAACGACGTATTTCTTTGGGATTGGTTATTTGATGTAGACACTTGTGATGAGACCCCAATAAGGGTCGAAAATCGATTGAAGCTGCTCATCATGTTTTCAATGTACAGAGAAATGAGTTATATATATATGTACTTTCCTGTTATCGACAGCCAATTTTTTTTTACTAACCCTAATCTAACCCTAACCCGAACTTAACCTAATCCTTTAGTAAAAACAAAAGTGGCTGCCGATAACAGGAAAGTACCTATACATATATATAATTTAATTTTCTTTCACTTTCTGGATACTTAAAACGAAAGATTACCAAATGATGGGCGTAAACTCAAAGATTGCCCATTTTTTAAGATGCCACTGATCTTTGTTTTTTGTGACATTAAACCCGTTTTTATTTTATGATTTTCGTAGCTTTTTTAGTTGGAACTATGAAAGTGTTGATCTTTATCCTTTGTGACCTTAAACATTTTTTTTAATTTTTATAAATTTCATAGTTTTTTTTAGCTGTCTTGATCCTTTGTTTACGTGTAGCTATTGTAAAATGTAAAATACGAAATTGTTAGATGAAAACCGAAACTGGACTAACGCCGTAAACTTTCGGTACTTATATTATTGACGCCGAAGTGCGCGTCTAAGACAAGGAATAGTATTTGGTACCTAATGGTGTTTGAACTTAAGAATTTAGAGGTACGTAACTAAATACTACAAGGCATTTAGTTTGGCGCTCTATTGTTTCTACCAATACACCGCTCTTAATATATATCATTTCTTTGCTTTAATACAAAACCATAAATTTGAAAAGGGCTATAGTCGATTGAATCGAACCAGCAGATGATTTGTACTTATTTTATCGATTCCAGAAAGGCAAAGTCATCCTCAATAGGATTAGTCCGACGCTGACCGTTTCTGCCATTCCAAATTTAAAAAAAAAGAACAGTCTGTCAACGTATTTAATACTGAAAGAGATAATTATATGTTATTAAATGTCGCAATGTCAGTTTTCTTATAAAAAGTAAACACAAACTGAAAGTGAATTACGGAAATTCTGTCAAGTTTTTTCTGGGAATTTCCCCCGAGTTAAATTAAACTTACTAAACGGTGCAGGGGCAGATAACTCTTCGATGTTATATAAACCTTAGTTTGTAATCGTGTCTAGTCAGAACATCTGTAACTTTCTCCCATCAAACATGCCGCCAAACAAGAAAATACAACACAATGCTTTTTATTATTACATGAAAAATTTGATGGAAGAAATGAAACTCAATGGCCACAATTTCCCTAATGGTTTGGCAGATATTGTGTCTATTGCTGGCCCCAAATGGAAGCTGATGTCGACCAACGAAAAATATCCTTATGAAAAAATGTCTCGTGAAGTTAAAGAAAATTCGCGTAAAAAGAATAACACCAATATTAAGAAAAAAGATTCGCGTATGGATTGTACAGGACAGTTGATTTCAAGCCATTGCGAACCTCTCGACGAAATTGCCAAATATTACGCTGAACAAGAGCGAGATGTGACCTCAAAATGGCCGCATAACACTGATATACTCTATGAAAAGTTTTACCTACTGAATTTCCAGCTACTGTGTAAGACTTCAGATGACGAATGTTTACCAGTTGAAGTTTCTATGTTGGAATACAACATGAAGGAAGGTATTACTAAGGAGATGCACCAATTTATTAACGCGGGTCCAATTCCCGTTGGTTACAGATACGAGGCACAATCCCACAGTGACCACACTCACAAAATTCCCATAGAAAACTTTGAAATGGCTACATCTGACTATACACAACTGTGGAAAAATCTGCTTAAATTTTCTGATAAAAAACAATTCTACTGCTTGTCAAAAGATTTCAAAGAAGTTGAAAGCTGTTTAAATTGGATTTGTGTACGAAGTGAAAATGCTAGGTCGGAATATATTCAACTGTATGCACTTGAGAAGCTCGTCATGGATTTGTTTAAACATAATGGTTTTCCAGTAGCGAAATATCAAATTCTAGACATGCTGACGACCACAGCATTTGATTATGAACCCAATACTCGTTGTCCTTGGCATGAACAGGCAAGTATTATTCATTGTAGCTTAGCTATTATCCGAAGATATGCTTACGCCATGTCAGACTCTCTTGTCAATGTTTATGAATTCACACTCACTTCTCAGCATCTCCCCGTGAAAGATAGTAAAAGTAAAGGCGTATCGTTAAATCCTCCCCACTTCGGCAACAGAAAAAACAGTTCTCGTCCAGCTGCTCAGAAAAACAAACGTTGGTCTGAAAATACAAAACAAGACTCTTCTAAGGTTCAACAGAATTTTCACTCTACAAATGACAAAGATGAAGAGTTGGAAGCTCTCCGCAAGCCACTTACCAGCGCTAGTGTTGCTTGTACCACGGCAAAACATAGCTATTACGAACCTAATAAGGACCTTTCACTTGGGACGAAATCTGAAAACGAATCTAACTGTTGGAATTATAACGCTAGTGTTTCTGGTACTTCAAGCGAATGTGGCAGCGAAATAAATCGTACTAGTGAGGAAAACGAAATTCTACAGAATCTATTCCAGTTCGAACCCGTATCAGAGACAAGAAGCAAGTTACCAGCATCGACAACTGCTCCTCGGACGTGGTTAAGTTTGACACCAAAACCTTCACAGGCATTAGAAAGTGATTTTCCATCTTTAACCAGCAGTATGTGTTCGGCTCCTCGTATTGCGACTCCTTCCTACCGACAACAAGTGGCTATGCAAAGAAATATACCTAGCAGGCCTTGTTTTGCTGCGATGGTAGGTCGAGGACGTGGAAGGGGCTTAATTGCAAATGCTTGTCCTAAGTAGTCTTTCTACGCATACTTGAAACATATATATATATTATATGGACACATCATTGACATGCTTAAAAAATTATTTTTCCATACATAAATTCTTACCTATATTCAATTTAAAAGTCTGCGGACGACATTAACGGTTTGACTTTTCTAAAACTTGCTAAGTTTCTGCGACTTAGCCACTCTTTTGATCATTATTTTTAGAATTTATTGAAGTAATTTATTTTAAAAAAATAAAGCAACTCCACCACATAACTGGTTTATATATAGTTCTGGGCAATCGTTAACCTTATTTTAATTATAGTGTAAGCGAAAAAAGCTGAGAATCTATACTGATTAATGAAGCACTTTTCCATTTGTTATTTATGAATATTTAGATTTATTTACCAAATTGCTATTTCTAAACAGTTAATCATCGAAGTTGCTGCAAATATATTTCTCTAATTTATTTAATAACTGTAAGATGGTATTCATTTCTGAGACTGTTGGGTAGAATATATCAAACAAACACACACACATGGTTTTATTTCATACTTATGATATTTAATGGTGGTTTTGTTATTCTTTCAAATTGTTTTGAATAATTGCATCCGGTGTCAGAAGTGAGCTCCTAATTAAGTTTTCTATTAATTAATTCTGTCCTGTGACTGATTATCCATATATGTACATTGCTAAATGATATAGAATGAAATTAAATAGATGTAGCGAAGATTTAAAATATTTTATGTATATATATATATATATATATATATAGTTGAGAAAATATGTAGACCTTTTGGCAGACATGATATATCACTGGACTGTTTTGACAGCGTCAATGTTTTTGTGTAACGTCAGATCAGCTCTTGTTGCCCACTTTACTATTGCCAGTGAGCACATCCAATGAGTGCAAGGCATTTATATATATATATATATACATAATTTTTTTTGTTTCCCCTTTATTTCCTCAAGTTTTATTATTTGTGCTGCTCCTCTTAGCCATTCTGGATTGCTGATGTTACTCTGAGCGTACAAGTAGGTCGTCAAGTCGAATGACTAAGTACGACCCACTTATTGACTAAAACGATAGTATCGGACTGTATTTTATTTCATCCTTTTACATTGAGGGCCAACTTTACTTTCGTTCTTCTACAGTCGATAATATAAATTATTAGAAATAGATTAATTCATTCATATTTGTAGCGTTGCATGTTTATGTTTACATATATTCTAAGTCTGACTTAATCCAATGATCACGTGATAAGTATCTTTTAACATGTCTAACTATTATAAATAAGCTAGTCCTGTATTTATACTTTTCTGCTCGCCTCTAAACTTGTCTCATTACTAGGAACAGTTGCTTCTATTGTTGAATTTTATCATAGTTTTTCGTAAATTGGTTTAATGTGGTCGAATTGACTATTTCACTTGGTAGTGTGGTCCGCCTCTCTTTCTCCTCTTTACCAATGTGCTCAAATGGAGTTTTTGTTGTTCTTTTTATATGGCAAGTTTCTTATTTCTAGAACTAATTTAGTTACTCTTCTCTGAACTTTTTCTGAAGTATCTATATATTTCTTTAAAAACGGAGACCATACCTGAACAGCATACTCCATATGTGGTCTCTCATAACTTTTGTATAATATCAAGAATGACTCTCGCCACACAATCAAAAGAGCATTTAATCAGTCCTAACATATGGTCGGCCTTTCTCAGTGTTTGAAATACGGCTACTAAATTTCATATCTCGTGTTAAATCATTTTCTTGATGTACAGTCATTACGTTTTCAACAAACCTCCTGTTTGTTTGGCTATTACCATGACCAAAGTGCATTACTTTGCATTTATCCGTGTTAAATTGTAATTTCCATGTGTTTGACCAATTCATTAATCTTGATAAATCCTCTTGAAGAACATGTACTTTGTCAGCTCTATTATAAATGTTTGCATCGTCTACAAATAATTTACAGATTAATTTTATATTTCTCGGAGGTCATTTATAAATACTAGGAATAAGATTGGACCCAGAATTGATTCATGAGGCTTACCACTTTTGACTTCTGTTTCATTTACCGATACACACAGTTTTCTGTTGGTTAAAAAGGCCTCAATCCAACCCAGCACATTGTCACATACTAAGTTTGATCAGTTTTTATGTCTTTGGTGTAGTACACTATAAGTAGTATAGTTATAAGTTATCTTGTTCTCTAATTCCCTAATTTTTACAGGGCTAGCATATTCTATGAAAGGTCTGTCAAAATTTTATTTGTGGTTTTTTTTTTTAGGTAGTTCATGATCATGTGTAAGATTTTATTGCTGAGATAATGTGTAAGTCAAAACTTGAGACTGTTGATGCTTAGCCCCAGGTCAATCGTGATTGAGAAAACCTATGATCAAAGATTTTTTAACCCCCAACAAATATGTGGGCCGTATACAGCTCGTGTTATAGCCATTGAAAGTCGTTGGTGAAGAAACAAAGGTTTGTGCACATCATCTGCTTCGAGGCGTTTGCAGATTTCATCAGTTGTTGCACACGTTTGGGCCATATGCGCCCATGCTCAACTCAGTGCATCGCTATTTAGTCATTTTATGTGTTTGCATTGTTCTGCTTGTATTACAGTGCTAGTTGGTGTATAGTATGTTTATGCAGAAATGTATCCACCACAGTGGCATCTCACTGTGGTGGATACATCTGAGACACCAGCCCTGTCTCCAGTGAACACAAGTTTGACCATCTGGTCTTTTCCAGTCTGGCCAATACAACCAACCCTACAGGCTACAGCATATATGAGACACCACACTTTTAAATGGATCGTCTGATTATCATGTTCATCTCGGTATGTCTGGCGTGATGGCCCGCATTATCCATTGAAGACATACCATGAAGACCCCAAGCATCAATTTGCTTGCCACGACAACTGATATGAGCACCAATGCAATATCAATACAATTCAGCTTATCCTCAAGACTTCCAATTTGATTCTTTCTCTAGATTTTGACAAGGTTAGTTAGTGTAAGATCTCTGATTTCTTCAGAATTCTATAATGCAAAAAGAAACTGTCATTAAACTTTCATTATCAAATTTATTTCATCCACTTTCAACTTTGTGGAATTGTCTACTTAGGAGGCACAGGAAATACAGTCCTATCCATTGCAACCATCATATCCTACTGAATTTCCCCCCTCAATCAGAATCTTCTGGCACTCTACACAGCAGTGATCCATGAGACAATGTATTTGAGTTTTTGGGGGTATTTCTTAGCTTTTCTTAAATTTTGTAAATCTCATAATATAGTTAATTCCATATTCTTTGTCTTAATAAAGTTTGACAGGGTGAGAGTGCATGCTATAATCAAATTGCCAATTTCTTCTATCAATGAACCTTTAAATATGCAAGTCTGTCTGATTAAACTCACAACTTTGACCCTCATGAGATTATTTCATCAAAATTTTGTTTGGAGCACACTATTCGTAGGGAAATCGACATTGGTAATATCCGATAGACTTTTGAAGATTATTTCATCAAAGTTTTATAATCTAGCTGATGAATAACATGGCAAAGATCATAATGTGTACATCAACCACAGTATACTCAAGCAATTTTTTTAATATAAATGTTTGGTGTGGCTCAATTTCATTAGGGTTCCCTAACAGTGAAAACTCAGCAAATTTGCCTTTAAGGATATGTTCAGCACTTTCTGGTGTTATGGATGACCCAAGAATTACCCAGTTTGATGTCCAAGACATTGACCAAAAGCATTCCAGCCATGACCTGTCATTTTATGAGTATCTAGGACTACATTATCCATTGTGTCTTTTCCTTTCTCAACATGGTAGGGTGTGATTTTATTTGAGGGGAAATTTGGCTTCTAATTCTAGCAGGTCAAGTGACCATATAAAAATTCCCTCGTTTGCTCAAAAGTTATGAGTAATGATGACACCATGATATTTAAATTGGCTAACTAGTTGCTTATTACTGAGCTGATATGTTAGTTTGATGAGAGGAACTTGGTTATTCAGTTTAATTTAACTTCTGGAGTCCAATGACCTCTTGAAACTATGGCTTTACTGTGGTACTTCATTATTGGATTTGAATAAGTACCTTACCGGACTTATTATAATGGTGCTGAAGATTAGACTTTGAACCGTCAGCTCTCCTTGAAATGTGAATGAGGGAATAGCAATGAGTACTAGGCCCAAGGCTTCGGCACTGGCAGCTGAGGTATCTTGATTATAGTAGTTTTCCAATCCAGATTCATTATACTGGACTCCTGATTCCTTTGGTGAGTGGTGAACCAGACCATGACCGCTTTAAAATTATTGCATTTTGTTTCTAATTACTCCCAAATTGTTTCTAACATAGGTACAAGTATTTAAAATTACTTATATCCATCATGGCATTTGCCTTTTTTTTTTTTTCCAATATATGTTCTTCCAATTTCAATTTTTTTTAATCTATTATAATTCCTAAATCTCTTGCTTCATTCACTTTCTGAATTACAGTTTGGTACATACCAGTTGAAGTTTTGCAAGATTCGCTGTACACTACTTAGTGCTTTCTGCTCACTTCCATTCATCATCAAATGTATTTTAATCAATTTATTTTAAAAACTTTACTGTTGTGGCATTTATTCCATTCACTAATAACTCTTTGAAAAAAAAAATATTTCTATCATGTCTCTTCTTTAGCTTCTCTCCTCTAAAGTTGTAATTCCTAGGTTTTTACATCTTTCTTCATAAGACAGATTTCTTAATTCTGGTTGTATTTTGGATACTCTTCTCTGAACTCTTTCAATAGCTTCTATGTCCTTTCAGAAGTAAGGTGATGAAGCCTGTACTGCATACTCTAGGTGGGGGTGCACATATCCTTTATATAGAATCTTAAATTTTTCTGCAGTTAGGTAAGCAAAGGAATGTTTTATTATTCCTAACATTTGACTTGCTATTTTGTTATTTATTTAACATGATCAGCCACTTTTAAATACAAATTTAAATATATTCCCAAATGTTTTCGATCCATAGTTTACTGCAACTAAGTTTCCAGTTCCACAGTGCATAACCTTACATTTTTCAATATTTAAAAACAGCAGCCATTCCTTTGACCACTTCCAGTCTGTTTAGATCTCTCTGAAGTATGGTACCTTTATCCAAAGTTTGTACAGATCTGTATATGTGTGTGTCATCAGCAAAGATCTTACATTGAAATGAAAACGATAAATCAATTACATATATATTACAAAAAGTATGGACCCTAATACTGATCTCTGAGGTACCCCACTACTTGCATTTTGCCAGTTCTTGACCCATTAACTAATGCACTGTTTTCTATTATTTAGGAAAACTTCAATCCATGTCAAAACATTTCTTTGAATATCAATTTTGTGCAATTTATATAGTAATCTGTGTAATGGCACACTATGAAAGGCTTTTTCTAAAATCTAAATAAACTACATCGAATTCTTTGCTGTCATACATGAATGTCCAGTCTTCCAATGTATTGAGTAAGTTTATCATACATTACATGACCTACAAGATAGAAATCCGTGTTGACTATCCATCGGGTAGTTATTCTTGATAATAAAACTTATCTTTCCTCTCTTAATTGTTTCAAGTATCTTTACTACTTGTGACATTAATGATACTGATCTGTAATTACTGGCCTTGTTTTCACTCCCCTTTCTTATAAATCGCTGTCACAATTGCTATTGTCCAGCTTAATGGGCGATTTCCTTCTCTTAGTAACTTGTTAAACAGTATTGTAAGTGGTGGTGTTATAACCTCTAACACTTCTTTAAGAACTTTCTGTTGGATTTCATCAGGCCCTACAGGATTGTAAACATATTCTTAAAAATTTTCTTAATCTGTTACTCCTCTGCTTGTATATCATCAAATATTGCCATTTGGATATGTGCTGGTAGGTATAAATCAAAGTGTTCTTCATTTTCTTCGTTAAACAATGACTTCAGATTCATTCAAAATTATCACTTCACTGTCATCTTTATTGAATACTGACACAAAGAAATTTAGTTCTTCAGCTATTTCAAAATCTATTCTAGTTCTCCATTTGACTTTTTCCAAATTGCAAACTAGGCATTTAGACTTCTTTCTATTCACGCTTATAAAATGCTCTAGGATTCACTTTGAGGCTTTTGAATCAAATTATCTTCATACTTTCTCTTCTCAGTACGAATTACTTTTGTACAAGTATCTCTCTCTCTCTCTTAAATACTGTGTGTACCTAGCATAATTCATTCTTTCTTTACATCTTACCCATGCACAGTTTTTCAGTTTTTACTTTTTATAGCCTTTAAATATTTCCTATTTATCCAAGGTTTTTTTTTTTTTATATGATGTCTTAGTTTAGCTTTCTGTAATCTTACAGCTTATTTATATTTTGGCTTGATAATTTCCTATACATCACACCCTAGTCATTCAACAATTCTTTCCAATTTAGCCTTAAAAACTCGCTCATTGCTTCATATTTTCCTTTGTAGTAATTGTATTGCTTCCATAATTCACTGAACTTCTAGTATATTCTATGCTATATTCAAAACTTATTACAGCATGATCACTATATCCCAATAATTCATGTTCTATTGCACCTTCTACATCATATATATTTCTTGTCTGTATTAGATCTAACGTACTTGGCCTATCTCTTCCTTGTGTTCTTATAATTTCAAAAACATGCTGTGCAATATAATTTTGTTCTATATGAAGGTGTTTTGAATTGTCTGAATGGGAAGTTAAGAGCCATGTATCACTCAAGTTTTTCACTTTCTAGAGATCTTGCAGTTTAATGTACTGTTCCTCTTTAGTTATGGTTTGGAAAACATTGGTATCATCTGCAAAAAAAGTTATAGGGTTGTGGTAACATTTTCTGGTAAGTTGTTGATATATATTACAAAAAAAAGGGGTATTACCAATGTCACATTGTGCCATGTTGATTTACTCTCCTTCACCCTCACTTGTTGTTTTCTGTCATTGAGAAAGTCTTCAATCTACTTTAATATCTCAACATTAGTACCATATGCTTTTAACTTATTCAGGAGTCTCAAGTGTGGTACCTTATCAAATGCCTTTTGAAAATCTAGGAAAATACAGTCTATTCCCATTCCTTTATCCATATCTAAAGTACATTCATCAGTTACTTTTAGCAATTGCAATATAGTTGGCCTTCCAGATAAAAAAAAAAAATCTTATCTTAGTTTTGTACCTACTGAAGTTAAACCTGATATAAAGACTAATTTAATTAACTCGGCTTCGGGATCAACTTTGAATTCACCAAAATTACATTTCATTGCTTGGGCATTAATACAATTCAGTAATTTGTTTACACTTTCATCAGGAAATTGCTTTATCTCTAAGAATTGCAATCACTCACAAATTATTAGATGCTCCTGAGGTTGTATTATATTGTTAGTGTACTCATCATCAGTGCGCTTTATACCATATCCTTCAGCCTCACTATTGCATCTACTCCACACCTTTCCAGAAAGAGTGACATCTTGTTTGTTTCCTTAACATTTGGAAGCATGTTAACCTTCGGTTCGTCATCCTCTACTTTCCTTGAATGTAAATTCTTATCCTCTTATAAATCACTTATTTCACTCTTAGTTCTTGATTTAGCTTTTATAAATTCCTATATTGCTTTTGGATTTTCCTTTTTCTTTAACAGGTCTTCTTTGTTTCTTTTATACTTGATTGTGTATTATGTTGTATTGTCTTGTTTCTGGGTTTCTGTGTTAAAGCTTTTCTAGCCAATAGGCGCAGATGGCTGTGTGGTTAAGGAGTTCGCTTCACAACCGCATGGTCTCAGGTTCAGTCCCACTGCGTGGCACCTTGGTTAAGTGTCTTCTACTATAGCCTCGGGCCGACATACCTTGTGAGTGAATTTGGTAGACGGAAAGTGTAGAAGCCCGTCGTATATGTATGTGTGTGTGTGTGTGTTTGTATCTGTTTGTTTACCTCCCGTAACATAGCGGTTCGGCTTAGAGATCGATAAGATAAGTACCAGACTCATGTACTGGGGTAGATCTAATCGACTTCAAGGCGGTGCCCCAGCATGGCCCCAGTCCAATGACTGAAACGAGTAAAAGAGTAATACATATTTCTTAATATTTTTCTGAAGTTTCTTTATTTATTGGATATTTATACTTACTACTGTCAGTGATTTTCAGATTTGGTTAGTATACTTTCACTTTTGGCTATCATCACTTTATAGTATTTCTCCAAGTTTTTATTTATATTAGATTCATTAGAAATATCAGTCCAGGTAGAATGTAATTATTTTGTTGAACTACTTAAAATTCTTTCAATTTGTAAAATTTCAGAGTTTTGATACATTGTGAAGTATTTGTGTAGCAGTTAGGAGTAAAACTTAACACACTGTAGTCACTCTTACTAAGTTGGGTTTGGGTAATCAATTTCATATACCATATCAACCTTATTTATGAATATCCCTGTCAGTTCCTTCTCTCCATCAAATTGGTATGTTGACATGTTGATAAAGGTAATTTCCTTGTATGCAATCCAGAAACATTTTCTTGAGATTTAAGGGTGTTAAACTTTTGCTCTCATTTTCTTTCAGTTGCTGAGTAATAAAAAATCTCCCATAATTAGCAGATGTGAGTACCCAGAGGTTCCTGACGATGAGGTCAGTAATCAGGTCTGTAAACCGAGTCAGCGAATGGTCATCATATTAGTCAATATTCTATCCTGTTCTTGTGAAGATAGATAACTACTTTCAGACATAAAAGGAACTAATCTTTACCTACGATCTGTTGGCGTTGACATAGGTCAGGGATACAAAAACTGGTTGGATTCCGAAACATAAAGGGTAGTACTCCAGCTCATGTAACTACACTGAAGATTTCAGCAATAGCTGCCATCCTGTGTTCTTTAATGAGAAGGGGGTTGCAAGAAAACCTTACTCGTGTCTAAATTTGTTTTCTGACTAAATTCATCATTTGCTGAAGAGGACACGGTGGTGACTTGGAAATTAGAGGTGAAAGCTTTTCACAGACAAATGGATAGCTTCTGGTAGTAGGCCTGTGGCACCAGTTCTTCCTCATTCAGTCTTATTTGGTGGTGGTCATGGTGGCTATGTATTTTTGCCTTGTGGTTGAATCTTTGCTCTTTGTTCTTTCAGGTATGGTCCGATTTTCTTTCAATCTCCATCACTGATTTTGTGTTTACCATACTTTCCAGGAGGCTATTTCAAGTGCTCACCACTATCATTAAATGAGTGTTTTCTTATGTTCAGTCTCACCTGTTGCTTGTAAATTTTCTTATTGTACCCCCTTGTCATTACTTCCTGGTTCATAAATATATCTTCACAAACTTCTTTCTTAGATTCCACTCTTATCTCAAAAACCTTTATCATATCCCCACATGACCTGTAGGCAAGGTTGGTTAAGCCAGCTTTCTAAGATAAGTCCCACTAACCCATTGTCTTTATTTGATCACTTTAACATTTTCCCCATTAGAGTGGCCATTTTAGCATCTTTCCCTTAAGTTTTGGCAATTAAACATTTAAAGAAACACAAGCTAATTTTATTTCATGATAAAGTTAAAGAAAATATTGTTCACTCATATGAATGCACACATTTTAAAATTAATTATTGCCAAATCTGTTATACCACATAAATTCATGCAGGTAGTCCTTGAAAAAAACCGTACTTAAAGTCATGCATCCCCTTAGACTTTTGCTTGTTCCAATATGATTCTATAGTTGAGCAACCATGTATAAGCTTTCTCATTGGCTAATCTTTGTGTTGTTGTTTAACCCCAGGTCAGCCATGACCACAATCTCCATTGTTCTTTATTAAGACACTAGGATATGATTTGGCTGCTATTTCTAGCAGGTCAAGTGAGTAATCACACATAAGCTCCTTCGTGTAGCTATTGTAGGTGGATGTAAAAAGCAATATTGTTAAGTGAAGTATGAAAAGCAAAGCAGTACAAGCACACCGCCGGTTGCTAACTTCAGATAAAGTGTTCTTTAAAATATTCATGTTTAGCTTTTAAGTGGCTATAATATACTTTTTTCTTCAACCGTTTCTTTAATAGAAACTAAAGTACTGTTAAGATTTAGCAAGTTTTATTTATTTTTTTATTTGTAATGTAAAAATAGGATTTTTTTCAGCAATGGCTTGAGTTTAAAATGTTATTTTTACATTCAGTTACTGTTTAGCCTCAAATTTGGCTATTATATATTCAATCCTTTTACAACCTTTTTCTCTAACTCCACATAATATTGTAGTTAATTTAACATGTTATTTACTGTTGTCATTATTTCTTTCCAAAAGGGCGGTGGATTGGCAGAATCATTAGAGTGTCGGACAAAATGCTATTCGGAGTTCAAATCTTGCCAAAGTCAACTTTGCTTTTCTTCCTTCCGGGGTCGATAAACAAAGTGCAAGTCAAGTACTGGAGTCGATTTTAATCGATTTAACCCTCCCCCAAAATTTCTGGTCTTGTGCCTATCTATGCTAGAAACAATTATTTCTCTTCAAATCCCTATAATTATTTTAAGGTGATATTTCCATTCACCATTACACACACAAATCATTTTATTTTTGTATGTTGAACATCCCAAAATTACTTATTGACAACAGTAGGTCCGTTCGATCAAGTTAGTGATATTAAAATAAGTAAAATATTGAAATAATGTGAAAATGAGACTTGTACATCTTTTAAAGGTTGTTGTTGTTGTTAACCCCAGGTTAGACATGATTGAACAGACATGTTTATGCAATGACGTTTTTGTTGTTTTTTGTTTGCTTTTTTTTTTTGCTTTGCTAAGGTGTAGTGTATCCAGGATTACATTATCCTATGTATCCTTTGTTTTCTTTTTAAGACTAGGTTCTGGTTTTAAGGAGAAATTTGACTGCTATTTGTTAAGTAGCTGCAGTCTGCTTTCCTTGAGCACACCAATGACATGGCTGTAACTAATTAAATGATTTATTTAGTGTTTCTGGCTGTGATCATCAAGTCTGTATTGTGGACTTAAAAATATGTGGTCTTCATTTAAGAGATTTGATTATTACATTGATCTGTTCCCTTGTTAACTCGCTTTTTGTTTTAAACATCTGGCAGGGTTTCCTTGCACAATATCTACTACCTTATGAATATTTACTTGTCAGGTTTAGTTTGAAACTTGACATATTTTTCTTTTTTACCTTTGATATGTTTTTGTTTTGTTTTAGTCTGAGGAAAATGGTTCAGGTGGTTTAACTTTATTAAAGTGTAGAGGTTGAAATATTCAACCTGCCAACTCAAAAGTTAAGACTTATCATATTGGTTTTAGGGAAGGTATTTAGTTGAAAATAAATGCTACTTCTCACTTTAACAGCTGGCATTAAAACTGACAGTATTCAGTTGTGTGCTAAACTACTGACCACATGGCGATGAGTTCAAGCCTTACTGTTCTATCTTTTGTGTTTTGTGTCTCTGGGTAAGGTACATATGCTTTAACCTACCTAACTAACAGGTTCTAATCCTACTTTACAGTTAACAGTATAAAAGGACATCCATCTTAAAAGCAAATACTCCATTAATATGCTAATGTCCAAAATTGCAAAAACATCACACTGATACAAGCATAAAAAATTAGCTGTAAACAAGAATGTTTCAACTGTTAATACAAATTTACAGAGCAACCCAATCTACACTTTTCATGAGAAACTGATATAAAATTATCTTCAGAAAAGATTTGAAGTAAAATTCTAGAATAACTACAAACTTGATTTAAAAATACTGGTGTATGATTTGTAGTAATAAAGAATTAGGTTCACAGTAATACTGAGACCAAGTTTTGTTTACCGCTCAGATTGGTGCTAAATAGCTTTGGCCAACCCTTCATCTGCAGATCCATGGTAACTGATTAGGAGTGAAACTCGTGGGCACAAGTTATCAGACACCTCCATGTTAGGCTGGATATATTATGCTCCCAGACCAGACATATCAGTTCATTGTTTAGTCAGTGTTCTAGCTGTGGTGTGTGCATATTGAGCTAAAATTTACTGATCTCTTTTTAAAAGACAGTAACTTTGTTGATTGATCAAACAACAATGTAAAAGCTCGATGGTTTATTTTAAAACTCAAGATTCTGACATAGGTATTTTCTTTGTGAATCCAAAGTTATAGATGGTCAAGTTGGCAGCTTGTATCCTGGTGATGCAATGTGTCCATGGCCAAAACTCTTAGTACATAGTGGCAAGTACAGCTCATTATTGTAAGCAGTGGAACACTGTAATTGACTTTCATTAGTTTACAGTGCTGTTAATTAATGGTGTTTTACTTCACACCGGGAATTCTCACCTATACACTGATAGCTCGCAGTACTGAGTTTATATTATACCATGAGTATAGTTTGAAAAAGAGGTCAGCTTCAAAGGCTGGCTTGCTCTAGATACACTGCATGAAAACAAAGTAGTGGTCTTATGACACAATCAGTTAATAGTCTTGATGTTTAGTCATTTTAAAGTTAGTAATAAAAAGCTTAGACCCTATTATTAAAGCAAGTAGGTTTTGTTTTGAATCAGCAACAAGCCAGATTTCAACTGAATAACTAGGTAAACTAAAGCAATAAATTTAACTACTAGATTCTACATATTTTGGTTTACTACTGCCCAAAACATTTCCAATGTTTATATATATAATCATAACCATCAAACAGATATATAATTTTCTGTTACTATTGTCAGTATGGTGGTGGAAATGGCAGACAGTGCACTGCCATACTAAATGGTTTATAGTATTTAGTCTTGACCTGTTCTGATTTCAATTCCAGTTGGGGGTGGGGTCACTTTTACCTTTCATTCCTCCAGGATCAATAAAATAAGTACCGTTGATATACTTGAGTTAAATTAATTATATTCCTCTTATTGACTAAACATCAAGACTGTTAACTAATTGGGTCATAAGACCGCTACTGAAAACTTTGCTCTCGCGTAGTGTATCTAGAGCAAGTCAGCCTTTGAAGTTGATCTCTTTTTCAAACTGCTCTCACAGTATAATGGAACCTCAGTACTGCGAACCATCGCTGTATAGGTGGGAATTCATAGTGTGAAGTAAAACACTGTTAATTTACAGTACTAAACTAATGAAACAATTAATATATTCCTTATTAATAATTTTCATTAAACAACAACAAACATTTTCTTCAATTAATATTGCTTCAGAAAGTTTGTTCTTTGAAAACATCATTAAGACGGAGCAAGTTGTTCTCCGAGACAAAAACACAGCGAGTGCCGTTGAATGTTTGAAGCATACATAAACATGTTAGAAATGCATGTACACACCTTTATAATTAAGACATTTTGACATTTAAAGCTTTTCATTTCAGATATACTATTTTATATATTGGTATGTCCTTGTATTGGTGATACTTCTTTTCTACACACAAACCAATCACTTAAACCAACTTAACTGTTTTCCTTTCCCTTCATGCCAGTGGGTGCATATGGCAACTCCTCTGTACTTCAGGAATGAAATACAAGGAACTTTACATTCTCTTTTTTTCTTTCTTTATTTCTTTTCTTTTTTTGCCTTTTTTAAATAAAAAAAATTCCAAAATTTTTTCATTTTTTAAAGTTTATTTTATTTTTTTATTATGGCTATATAATGTCTATTTGCCTTGCCAGTAAAGTCAAACCAAACCTTGTGAGTGGAATTTGGTAGAATGGAACTGTGGAATCTCTCAGCTCATTGGTGCTCTGTTCACATACACTGTTCACATACACTAACATTACACATCCAGCAGAACATGCTCCCCTCATTTCTTTCTAGCCTTTGCAAATCCTCTGCATTCAATGCCCATGTTTTGCTACTATGCACTATTACACAAGCATCATAGTCTGATGTCACTAATCTATGCTGAGTGGTACATTCTTCACCGGGAAAAGACCCAGTTTTCACAACCATTTATCTATCCCATTTCCTGGTACCTACCTACTTTCAACAAGGAAGCCTCTACATGATCACTCAACCTGCTAGAAATAGCCAAATCATATCCTACTATTTTAAAAAAAGAACAATGAAAAATATGGTCCTGGAAGGACACATTGGGTAATGTAGTCCTAGTTACACTATGTATCAAAAACAAAGACAGCATGGTCACGGCTGGAATGCATTTAATCCTAGGTCTGCCCAATCGGGGCTGACTTGGAGCTAACCAACTTTCAACTCTGAAGACTGGCTAAAGTCAATTGCCATGCTGGTGATGGGATACAAGCTGTTTACCTCTTGAATGGTTGTTCTGTACCTGATCAATTAGGCCTTGCTCTCCTTCAACAGTATAAAGTAGTAGAAAACATTAACATTTACTATTGGATATCATTCTACAACTAACTACTCAGCTACGAAGTATTAATTGAAGTTGTCAGTAACTCAGGTAAACTGAAGCCAGCAGAATTATGCAACTTATTCCAGAGCACAACAGTCAAAGTAATTTAGTCACTAATCAACTGACAACACCTGACTTGTACACAATTTATATAATGGCATTACATGTATGTGAAAACAAATCCTGTTTTATTCAATATCTTAAATAAAACAATGAAACAAAAAAAAACCCATTAAATCAGTCATTTATTGAAATTTTTTGTCTTTTTTCCTTTCTGGATTCATTTCACTAATAGTATGTGGCTTTCCACATTTGAAGATTTATTTTGTAACATGAAACTAATCCTTTCTCTAGTTGGTAACTTTGTTTTACAATTAACTCATTAATTATAGATTGCCTTTTTAATGTATTTTTTAAATGCTGAAAGTAGCCTACATCCTTTTTTTTCGCTTTATCTGGATGTTTTGTTTTTAAATTATCAATCATTTTTACCAAGTTAGTACTGCATACAGTAGTGGAGTGGTTAGGTGGAAACATCTGTACATGTGTGAGAACCCTTCAACCATCATCAAATGACCACACATTCTTTCAGATGCATATAAGTCATGAAACAACTCAACGACCACAAGAAATTCTCTTCTTCCTGTCAGGTACAACACTTCAGGACTCCCACTATCAATGTTGGTACAATGAAAGGTAGGTCTGGAGATATTGTAGAGATGATAGAGTAGATGTGAACTGTGTGCAAGAGGTAAGATGGAGGGGGACCACTAGACTCCTCATAGGCAAAGAAAACAGGTACAAATTCTTTTGGGTGTGTCTAGGTATATTGTTGGCAGAGAGATAAAGAAATGATGTAGCTAGAGTATGTGACAGAAAGCAATCAAACCTTGGTTATCCGAACATCAATTATCCAAAATCTCAATGTCCAGTGAATATTTAGCCATATCATCATCATCATTTTACGTCCGTTTTTCCATGCTAGCATGGGCTGGACAGGTTTCTTGAGGCAGCATTTTACGGTTGAACTCGAGAATAATACTGGTGCTACCATTTTGTCTTTTGTTTACAATGATTAAATGTGAATTGAATTACTGGAAAAAATATAAAGGGGTGTTACCAACACTAGTGCAATGATCGCATTTTACAGTTAGCAAAAGTACCACGTGTCAGTCAATTTGTTAATTTGATCTCAGTTGGTCACTTTAAAGTGTTGAATAAATTTAACACATAAAAATGAGTGACATGCGGAGGGATTTAAAAGCATAGCAAAATCATTGGTGTCTTCATTCAAGTTATGAATTTGTTCTGAGTATATATCTGTTACAAGTAATTGAGTTTGTTGCTGTTACCATGTCTGAAGAGAAAGTGAAATTTTACAGTGTCTAGAATGTGGTGAAAAGACATCAAAGATTGCACAAGAGTACAACAATGTCTGACAGCAAGAGTGGCGATTGAGTAATTATCAACAAAAGTGACACTCCACATGCATTAAAAATAAAATCCATGAAAGTATGGACGATGTGGAGGGTAAGGAGAATCAGATATTGACACCCACTCCAATCCCCATTATCAAAGCTATTGATGGTTTGCAACTTTTCATGGGGTGGTATGAAGCACAAAATGAATTTGATGCATCTTCGTCAAATGTTATCTCTGGCAAAAAAGAAGAAACATAATCACTTCAAGCAATAGCAAATTTGATATTTTCTTTTCAAATAAATAATGACCGACTTCCACCTCCTTGAATTTTAATTACATAAACTTAGCATCTTTGATGAACTTCCTGTGCATACACATAAATGTATTTTTTATAATTATGCCATGTTTCCTTGAATCTTCAGCTCCATATTTTCATTATATAAACAACACATAGTGTGATTTTATTTGTAAAATATGAATTTTTAAGCAATATCCAGTGTTTGTACTCATTTTATTGATTGACTGATATAAAAACACTGTAAACATGCTTTTTTTTTTAATGTAATTATGTTCAGTATGGCTTCCTTTGTTTACCATCAGATATCTGAACTATATACTTTCTGCCCAACCTTGTTCAGACAATTAAGATCTAACTGTAATTAAGCTTAGACTAATTATAGGCAAAGTGACGGCAACATTTATCTCTGCTTATGCACCACAACTGGGACTGACAAATAAGGAAAATAACCATTTCAATGAGGCCCTCTAGTGGACCACTTATATAATAAATGACAGGGATCTTGTTATCATGGCTGGGAATTTTTATTGACAAATTGGGCAGCAGCATGATGGGTACGCTTGCATACATGGAGGCTATGGGGGCGGTATGAGGAATGAGGGATCAAGGCTCCTGGAGTTCTGTAACAAATGACCTAACTATCTGCAACACTAACTTCAAGAAACCAGCCAACCACCTGATCACCTACCTATCAAGGGAATGCACAAGCCAGATAGATTTCATATTCACCAGGAGACAAGAAAGACATGGTTGTAGATACTAAGTTTTTCCGCAGTGAAGAATGTATGCTTAACATAGATGAGTGACTTTAGAGTAAGAGTTAGACACTCAGTTACACAAAACAATCTGGAAAAGGAAGGTACGGAAGCTGAAAGATCCCTCTGATAGGCATAGGATCATAGATATTTTAGGTGACATGTATGCTGAGAACAAGGAAGAGATACTGACCTATAACATAAAGGACAACTGGTAGTTTCTACAAGATAACTTGCTGTGAGTCACAGACCAGATTTTTGTGGTTGGAACAAGGTACCAGTTAAATGAATGGTGACATGGTGGTAGAATGATACAGTAAATAGAGCCATAAAGGATAAAAGACAGGCCTGGAAAAATTGGATGATAGGGGAGGAAGCAAGTAACATTATCAGGTAGCTAGACATCAGGTATACATGACATGGACAGAAGCTGAAAGTAAAAGGTTTGCCAATTTTCTGTGAAGATCAGATGTATGAGGTTCTTCTGGGCTGCAAATTAGTATGTGAGTGAATAAAGACATTGTTGAGAATGAGTGTATACAGAATGATAGTGGTGCACTTACCCCTACCGACGCTGAGAAGTAAGAGACTTGGAAATGTTATTATGAGAGGCTACTGAATGTGGAGAATGTGTAAGAGAAAAGGGACTACCCCAAGTAAACCAAACAGAGGGACCAGCTACTGATGTTGACAGCTCTACAGTTGAAAGCATGATTAAGGATATGAAGGCAGCCAGACAATAAGGGATAATTCCTGAGATGGTGAAAATATCTGGTGAAATAAGGTACATGCTAGTCACTCGCATAGTCAGTCAGGTAGTATGGGAAGGTACCATATCTAATGACTGGCATAGCAGTATCATCAGCTGCAACAAGGGAAAAAGAAATGTTCCAGAATGAAGCAACTACAGAGGTATCAAACTGATGGACCGAGTTATGAAAGTGTAGTGTATTATGTTCCTACATGCCTGCCATACTTGTTTCTGTCTGTTTCTCTCTCGCACACATAGATAAATGTACACACACACTCATAGATATACTGCCAAGTCATTGCAGTCATTCAGCCACTCCACATCTGTCAACTCTAGTCCGATTGGCCATAAATTGCAGCCATAGCAGAGAACAGCCTAAACTACTTAAATACATTGTGATTGGTTAGAATCTACTCTGTATGAAAATCGAACCAGAAATTGACTCGTCAATCAGAGTGGCTACTCACTAACTGCTCTCCTGAGCCAATTTTGGACTATTTAAAGAAGCTGCTACCAAAAATTAAATTAGAGAGCAAAGCCAGCTGTCGGCTAGCTCTGCCAGTTTGTGCCATGGCAAGGCCTATTAACTTTCGCTCTCTCTTTCTCTATCTATCTATCTATCTATCTATCTCTCTCTGAGCTAGCACACAATGAACACACACACATGTTGCCACATATACATTTGCACATTATGATAATCACAACAAACACACATACGACGTTGGAGGGTTACGGTGGCGGGGTGGTAAGTGAGGGGGAAGGGGATACGGTTGGGGGTGGGTCGGGCCCGCCGCATCGACTGCCCTTCTGCCCCCACCCCCCCCCCCCCCCCCCCCCCCCCCCCCCTCCCCCCCCCCCCCCCCTCCCTCC
>JAOPJM010001463.1:10239943-10250262 GCA_027124095.1 Muusoctopus leioderma | reverse complement strand
GGTGTTAGGAAGGGCATCCAGCCGTAGAAACCAAGCCAAATGAGACATACAAGCGAGACGTGGTCCCTCGACCCGTCTTGAAGAGTGGTGACTCCAAATATGAACTGACTTGGTCCGAAATCACCTGTCCAACCCATACCAGCATGGAAAACGGACGTAAAACGATGATGATGGTTATATATATATATATATATATATATGTGTGTGTACACATATAAATTCATGTCTATCCTGGTTTTTAGAATAGGTACACCATATCCCTGTGTGTCACAAGAGGCGACTAAATGCGTTGGCATCATGAAGGGCATATAGCCTTAAAACACTGCTTCAAAAAAATTCCATCCAACCAATGCCAGCTTGGAAAAGCGGACATAAAACGATGACGACACTGTCGCCACCACCGTCGAGCTTCTACACATTTCTGTCTACCTTAATAGAAAGCAATACCTTCTACTCCTCACAAAGTATTGGTCTACTCGAGGCTATGGTTGAAGACTCTTGCACAAGGTACTGTACTGCGGATTGAAACCTGGAACCATATGGTTGCAAAGCAAACTTTTTAACCACACAACCATTCCTGCAGCAAGTAGTTTCCACAGAGTACGTAGTTAAATATCCTGTTGTAAGCAGCAACAGTGCTGCAAAATTGACAAATTTACTTGTAGTTATGAGTTCAATTTTGCCCATAGAAAAAGTTACCTGCAATAGATTGGCATCCTATTCAACACTGGATTTAACACTTTCATGACCATATCTGTAATGAAATATATTGTCTATGTTTTTTTTTGTTGGTTTTTTTTATTAATTTTAAAAATATTTAATAATTTAGAGACATTTAGTACAATAACTTACTTTTTCATTATAGGTTGTTGTTTGAAACATAACTTAACAAAAGGTTCTTACATAAAGTTATGATGGAAGGTTTTAATTTAAATATGAACACTTTAGAATGGGCAGTTTTGTGTTGTAGAACCTGAGGTAGTCTCAGACTGGTTGATATTTAAAAGTTTAAGTAGCAGAGATCAGAGATAAACACTGGTCTTGTTGATTGTGTGTCTGTGAAGGGAAAGAATAATGATGATGATAGAAATATTAATGTAATCATAGGGATCTTGATAATGATTGAACTTGCAAAAACAGCTGAGTGATTAAATTATCAGACAGTCAGCTAATCATGTGTTTATATACCATTGCAAACATTTGATTCTGTCTCTGGACACTTTATTTTACATTTCTTTAGTTTACTTAGCTGGGGAATAGTCATCAAATATTCTGGATGAGGATAACTATTTGTATTAGATTATTAGCATCCCATCCAGGAGGAAAATTTCTTTATCTCCCATCGATTTCAGGTCACAGAAACCAGAAATAAGAACCAGACCTTTAGACTATTGTGATAGCCACAAATGGCTACGTCAGTAGGGTAATGGAAAGCTTGATAACGGACCTGCACTCCATATCCTGTCATCAGCATCACACAGTGTATAGTTTAGGCACATAACTCTCAGTGGCCCAGTCCACTGAGATATGAAGAGATACCCAGGGTAGAATGACTTGCTACTTTATGTAGCAGCATCACTGTAAAATTGATGATTATTTCATTAGCTCACAGTACTGAGATTGGAACCTCTTGTGGGCTGAGTATGTGATAGAAGGACTAATGATGTGGCCCTCTTTTCAAGTCTATCACCACAACTGAAACATTGGGATTTGCAAAAAGAATTAAATCCACTTGGCCACATTGTGTTATAATAGTGTATATATTAAAATATAATCAGAGATGTAAATAATACAAATTACTCTCACAATACAAATGCCAATAAATCTGAAGCAGTTAAGATTATAATTTGGAACCCCTACCCACCTTCATAAGAAAGAGAGTAAACTGTTAGCTGTTATTTACTTTTGGCTCATGTATGTGTTTTACTTATTTATTTTATTTGTGTCCACCAGCAGTGGTTTCAGCTCCACTGATGATGATGATGACGATAAAGGAGAGAAAGATGAGGAAGAAGAAAAGGATGTTAATGATGACAAAAACAGCACAAAGGACAGCAAAATTAAAATTGAACAGGTTTTAGGAGATGAAGACCAAAACAAAGGTATAACATCTGACATATATTCCAGTTTATTTAATTGTTTCTAATTTTTGGATATTTTCCTTTTCCATTTGATTTTTCATTGTATCTTTGTTGTCCTCTGTATTCAGTGACTGAGAGTTAGATGTGGCATAGTTTGTAACCAGTTCAATTTTTGTTATGTACCTAGGCAGGGCAGATTACTCTTTCATGAAAATTGCAGGCTCTCTGAGACTGGCAAGATTGATATAGTTGGTGTTCAGTTTGAACATCTGTAAGTCGACATCTGCAGGAACGGAATTCCAATGAAAAAGGTTTGAGTGCAGTGGTTAGTGCAAGGCCAGGAGTGATGTGATACAGTATGGGTTCGGATTGAGGAGGTATGCAACTATATAGTTCTGATAAGCAGATAGACTAGGCAGAGTGAGGAGAAAATTGGTATTTTTTGTCAGAAATGGTTATATTAAAGGATGTGCCAGCAAGTGATAATGGAACTTAAAATGAGGATGTTGTAACGAGAAAACAGTAGCCAAGAATCAATCATTTTATTTGGATAAAATGTTCAACTTCAGCATACAAAGCACATGTGGAAATATCTGTATTTATTGCAAATGGCTGGCTGCAAGCCTTCAACTAAAATATACCATAATGCATCTTGACCCAGAGGTAGCAATCTGTAGCATTCACTGGTGCTTTAAAGATTTAATCTTTCTAATTCTTTCTGGATACTTGTTGAATGATGAGGAATTTCGAGTGGCGGAGACATGATTTTTTTCTTCAATAACTGAATTGACACTGGTGGTGCTTGTATTCCCGTACTTGTTGAGCTCAACTTCTCAATATGTCACTGTGGCAATCATTGACAGAACATCCATCAATGGAGCCAGAGCTTGTTTGGGCCTGATTCTCCAACAAGTCAACATTGCGGCAATCACCAATGGAACTCTCTTCAGTCGAACCAGAGTTTGATCAATTTCCTGTGAAGCTCAGTCTTCCAGATGGTGCTATATCTTCAGTTGAGATAATTCAACCATCTGGGTATTTAATATAACCACAGTGATGAGTAGCGTCAATTAGTTTAACATAATCGACCTTTGATTTGTACTTATTGTTAGGATTAAACCATCTAAGCAAAACTTCTCCAGATTCAAGCAGCCATCTAGGTAAAGACTGTCTCATTAATGAGCAATGATGAAAGTTAAATCGTCTTTCATGAGGTATCTGTTAATCACAGTGCAAAGGAGGGACCTAATTCCATGGAGCGATTCCCTTAAAACACTGCTCCATTGTTTTTCTGGCAACTTTCTTGAACAAAGGGCAAGTGCTATTGTTTTCCAAGAGTTTCGTTCCAACGTTCTGCTTGACTGTTTCCAGTAGGATGGTATGGAGTTGTTTTAGTTTGAACAATATTATTGTTCTCAAAAACAAAGTACAAACATCTCGAGATATAAATTGGGATCTTTGGTCTGAGTGGATTGAAGTTGGGGCACCAAACATGAAGACTATATTTTGAAGATAACAAATTACTGTAGGAGCTGTCATATCTGAACATGCAGATACAAAGGAAAACCTTGAGTATTCATCAATAACCACAAACACGTAGCAGTAAGAGTTATACGATGGTAGAGGACCTTTGAAATCAAAACTTGCTAAGTTTGTTCTATGTAATGTTGAGTCTTAGTAACTAAAATAAATTGAACCAACTTCCCATTGTGCTCCTCAGTAGTTTTGCCAACATAATAACATCGTTGGAATAGGCGTGAGCTCCTTTCATATCATTGTCGATTACCTTCCATCACTCTTTGAAAAGCACTTACAGCATTAGTCACACCAAAGGGTAACTTTGTAACTGGAATGAGCATTCATCAGCTTGAAATATAGTGTATTTCTTATTGTTATTGTGGAGTGAAATCTGATAGTATGCTGCTTTCAAGTCGAGTTTGCTGTAGAATTTATTGTAGGAAATAGAATGCACGAGATCTTCAATATTAGGAAGTGGATATGCATCTAGAAAGCAGTAGCGATTTATTATTTGTGAATAGTCAATAACAAGGTGTTGTTTGCCACTGTTTCTTACTACTACTACTTGTGTTTGCCATGGAGAGACCGAGGGCTCAATAGTATCATCATCAAGTATCCATTTAGTTTTTTTTTTAATAAACATTTTATCAAGTAGAGAAAAGTGGTGAGATTTAGTAGCAATTGGTTTCAAATCATTGTATAGGGGTGAAAAAATATGAGAAAGGGTCACCAATATAAGAACAAGTTCAGTAAGAGTAAGATTTTATAATGATTCTCCAAGTTTAAATGTAACAGTTGTGTCGTTTAAGGAAGTCATGTCCCAGAATTAGAGAGGAACACAGGTTAAACAAAATGCACCTTTTCATATAAAAAAAACCTCATAAGGAGATGTTTGAAATACAAAAAGATGAAGAAACAGTCTGTTTAGATTGAGTTGCCAGGCCAATTTGAAGACATTGCCAAGACGTTGAGAGAGACATTCTTGCAAATAACCTCATCTATAAAACTGGCAACACTACCTGAATCAAGTAAGGCATCAATACATTGGTTTGCCATATATACACTGATAGTAGCTTTTGCAAGTGTGTTTCCTTGATGTGCCCTTGTTATAGCGAGGATTGTAGATGCTAATATTGTGGCTCTTTTTCATTGACATGTTCTTGAAAAATGTTGAACCATTTTGCAGTTGTGGCAAGTTTCGTTCTTTGCTGGACAAATAGAGCAGTCATGGTAGGGGCCAACACAAAAATAGCATCTTCATCTATAAGTTGAGTTGTTGATGACAGCAGTAGTATGCCCATTGATAAGGGAGCTGGACTCTAATTTTGCTGCAGTTTCTGATAGAGCATTGAGAGGAAGGGAAAATTGTTAAGCCTCTGCGTTTCTCTGATGAGCTTCCAGAGAACAAACTTGGCTGAAGGTCTGTTCTAAATTCAATGAAGAGATCTCCAGGAGTCTTTGATGTATATAGTTAGAGGAGATTCTGGAAATAAATTAATCCTCTTCATAATCATCAGCAGTTACAGCTTGAAATGTACAGTGTCTGGCGAGGCTGCATAGAATTGTGACAAGTTTCAATGTCATCACATGGTTATTGTTTTCCTGACTGCAATTGGAATCTGCAAAAAATTGTATTCTGCTGTACCTAGTGCAGTATTGTAGTCAATGCAATCTGTATTGTGGCTGAAGAATGAAGGTGAGATGGAGTTAGTAAGCAGAATAAGTCTTTGTTGTTCAGATGAGTTTAGGAATGCTGTTTTTCAGTGTGTCCACTCTGTACTTTTGTCTGATGAAATGCCATCAAAATGATGTAGCCGAAGAAATTTTTCCATTGTTTTTGTTGTAATAAGAAAACAATAACTGAGAATCAATCATTTAATTCAGCTAAGAAGTTCAACTTCAGTATACAAGCACAAACGTCCATATTTATTGCAAATGGCTGCCAGCCAGCCTTCAACTAAAGTATACCATAGAGCATCTTGACTGGAAGTAACAATTTGTTGCAGAGCAAGATGACAATCAACTGCCGAGAAAGAAGAAAGGCAAAGGCAATTCAATGAAATTTAAACTCAAAACACTTGAGTTAGCAAACTAGATACAGTAAATCCTCTAGTTCAGTGTTCTGCTGTCTCTGCTATCCCCACCATACTAAATTGGTGTAAAAAGGTGTAATAAGAACTGACTACATTTTGGTCTGCTTAAATATAAGTTTTTTTTAAGACTCCATTAAAAAATATAATAATGAGATTTCAGTTGAAGTCAGAATGAGTGAATGATGTGATAAAAAGATGGCAAAATGCTGTTTCACTGAAACAACAGTTGTTGGCTAATTCATTTTTATAAAGCTCGCTGAAAATGTATCTATATGTCTTTTTCATCAAATGTTATAAGTAGGTTTTGTGTTTTTTTATTAAATTTTCTTTCATTGAGGGTTATATTGCTGTCTGGTTCTGAAAGCCTGTTTATCAACTAAAGACAGTTGTCTTTTCCCAGCTCTTTAATAATTGAAGAAGCATCTAGTACTAGAAGGCAATGCTTGCCCCTTATCAAAAACATAACTTATAACTTGGCCTTGTGAAAGATAGGAATCTTCCTATTTGTTTACCAAGATAGAATACTTTTCCTAAAGCTTTGTTGATGAAGGATAAATTGAGACACTTATGTTCAAGGATGTAAGTATATATGTTTTTTTGGTTTTTTTTACTGTTTCAAGCTTCAAGCTTTACATTATGTAGATTTCTGAAAACATCTAAGTAAAAAGGGGGAAATTTCTCTTATTCCCTTTTTCTGAAAGCCTGTTATCTGGTAGAAATCCACCATTTGTGTAAGTGAATGCGTGTGTTTGTAGGTTGTTGTGGGAGCTTGAATGTAATGTGTATGTCATCAGTGAAGCTAGTGACCCTCAGAAAATCCACATCTTTTGTTGGATTAGCAAACAGTACTGACATAGAATATTTGACTCATAAATAGAGAAGTAAGGTATTCTTCTGTCTCATCTGACACCTGGAACACCAATCATTTCATATCACTGAGCTGATATAACTAAAATGTGATTTATCTAAGATATTTTTGAAAGCATTTTTTTCATTTCATAATTACTGTATAAATAGATAGCTTAAACCTGAATTCATATCATTTCATTTTATACCACATGAAATGATATGTAAATCATCCTATCTAATTATTCCTTTTTAATCATATCTTAAACCAATGGTTGGGTTTTATGTCTGTTGATCTTTTGCTTATTGATGAATAAATAACTCTGGTGAAATAAATAAAACAATTTGTTCTTTTTCTTTTTGAAGATGGTGCTTCTAAGAAAAACTCAAGTCATCAGAATACAGAAAATAGCCACTCACTTAAGAGAAAACATAGATCCAAGAAACACAAGCATTCTAAAAAGTCTAAGAAATTAAAGTATGAAAAAGTTCATAAATATGGAAAGTAAGTATAAATTATTTACCTGTATGAAGACACAGATAGCTAGTGCACATTCCCTGTCACCAAGGTTACCTTAGGTGTTACCTTATCCTTATTCTACATACAGTGTTTGGCCTTGTGAAGATCATCAAGTCACCATATGTTCTGGTTCACATAATATTACCTCTTATAGCCAGGTAGATTTCTGTATACTATGCAGGCTTATAGCCAGGTAGATTTCTGTATACTATGCAGGCTTATAGCCAGGTAGATTTCTGTATACTATGCAGGCATGGAAATCTGATATGAAAGTTGCTGATGTTGGCTGATAGTAGTAGAAGTAAGGATGATTTTTTTTAACTTCCTCCATCCATCACTCCTATTTCTCATAATTACCGTAACTGAGAATCATCTTAACTTCTTAACTGGTAGCATCATTTTCATCATGGTTAGTTTATTGTTTTTCCATGCTGTCATATAAGCTGGACAATTCTGCAATACAGTCTTTTCTCATGTGTCTGAATTATGTTGTTTTGTTTTCCAAGATTCTATCTCTCTAGACTCCTTCCAGCTGACTTATATTTGAATCATTAAGGATGACTTTCTAAGATCTGTTCCAAGTGCTTTGACTAATTCTTCTCAGATTAATTTCTACCAAGGCTATCATCTCAAGTTAGCAAGGGATCATTGACCTGATTTATGTAACTGCCACATCTTCCTCATGGAACTCCCTACTATGTTTAGAATTGGCATCACAGGTTTTAAGCTCTAAATTTTAGAACAGCATGCCTCCCCCACTCCCCCAAAAATATAATTTCAGATTGTCTCGTTTGATTGGCTACCACTATACTATAGGGATTCTATAACACAATGATCAAAGTTACTCATTATTTACTATTTATTAAAAGAAATCATTATTTAAAAGTAGAAGAAATCATTATTATCAAAAATAAAAGAAATCATTATTTACTATATGCTTGTTTTCATCTTGCATACCTCATCTTTTTTACATTCACTGATAATTCTTCTAATATCTGGTCCATCTTTCAAAATCCCCTTACATGTGCCTGTCCTCCAACTTTGAACAGAACATATCTGATTCTTCTGTTTACTGTAGGACATGTTTCATTTTGATATAGCAGGATTTTTTACATATGCATTATACAGCATATAATTATTATCACTAAAGGCAGCTGTTTCCACTGTACTATTAAGAAATAAATGAAAAGTGAATATGGTAGTGTTTGTGTGTTCTTAAATGGTTAAAATGACTCTTCCACAACGTATTTGTAAATATTTGTTATGTTAAACTTCAAGCTACTTCAAACATTTTCTGCATTTCAATACATTCCACTATAAGAACCAAAATATTAGCATATAAAAGTTCTATCCACTATGTGATTGTCTCAAAGATTATGATGAAGAGAAGAGAACTGATAACAACATTGATGGACACCCATCTAAACACTAAATTCCTCACTGACTTCAATGCTGATCCTGATGCTGCTTTTAATACATGGCTTGAACTACTTTCACAAGCCATTTGTCCATATGTAACATTCTCATTGCTCAACAGGCTACAAATTGTGTGACTCTGTCAAAGTCCTCTAAATTTGACAAATGTAAAGTAGTGTTATTCATTATTAGCTGAGAACTTCTGTTGTTTTTTTGTTGTACCAGAAATATAGCATTTGTGGTTCTTCATTTAAAAAAATCCCAAACTAACTGTTTCTTACACTAATTTCACTATAGCTCTTATAACTTGGTCCAATGCATTAATTACAATTAAAAGATGTTTTCTCTTCTTTCTAGAAATCTTGCTGAACTCTATAAAGGTATTCCTGGTCAAATTTTCCTTGGAGATAATACAAAATCTTCTCTTGAAAACACATTCAGGATTGACTGTAAAGCTGATACTAACATCTGGACTTATGGTTCCCTTTATAAGTTACACATTGCTAAATACTTTCAGTGCTGCAAATTTTGTCTTGGACTGACAGATAACAATGCTCGATGTTTATTAAGTAACCAAACTACACCATCTTCAAGTGAGGCAAAAAAATTAGTAACTAAGCGTTACTTTGATACAGACAATTTTAAGCAGATGATTAGTTCTTTAGAGAAAACCCAACTGTCTCAAAACGTGAAACAAATATCTAATCTGCTTAGTAAAAATGTCATCTTACTGACAGAGGAAAATGATAATTCTGGTCACAGCAATCCTGGTCATATTCACGTAGATTTAAACCAACAGGTGAGTGACACCAACACTGATGTTGAAAACAATACTAGTATAGCGACTAGTAGCCCTGTGCTGGAGAAAGTTGCTTACTATAATAGACGACTTCATTCAGAGTCACATAATGTGTCTCTATGGTTGGAGTTTGTGTCATTCCAAGAAACTTTTCTAGAAAAGCAAGGCAAACTGATGTTTGATGAGAGCATCCCACTTCTTTCATTTCATAGTGTCCTTGAAAAGAAAGTGGCTATTCTAGATAAAGCTATTGAATCTAACCCTCGGTCAATTGATCTAAAGGTTGATCGCTTAAAACTGCTCCACGATCTCTGGGAACCAAACAAAGTTCAGGAGGGGTGGGAAAAACTACTCTCTAAACACAGCACTGATTGCAGTCTTTGGAAGAATTATTTACTTCAGCGTCAGTGCACTTTAACTACATTCAGTATGCTAAAAGTTACCAAACTCTACCACAAGTGTTTCAAATGTTTACTAGAAGCCCAAAATTCTGAAAGCTGTTCACAGATATTAAAAAACACTCTGAACAAAAACCTATTGGGTAAGTATTTCTATACGCTAGGGTTATTGTTTGTATGTATGTCAGTTCCACTTTCATTTTACTAATTTTTTACTTGTTCCAGCCTGTTGGCTGTGGCCATACTGGAGCACCGTCATATAATCAAATTACATCATAAGCAGAATATAATTAAATTGAGCAATGTTGCTTCATTTTTTTTGTTCTATACTCCAGTAATTTTATTTATTTACATTTGATTTTATTAATTAGCAATAAGGTCGTAGGCATGGCTGTGTGGTTAAGAAGTTCGCTCCGTAACCACGTGGTTTTGAGTTCAGTCCTACTACGTGGCACCTTGGGCAAGTGTCTTCTAATATAGCCTCGGGCCGACCAATGCCTTGTGAGTGGAATTGGTAGATAGAAACTGTAAGAAACCTGTCATATCATCATCATCATCATCATCATCATCATTTTACGTCCGCTTTCCATGCTGGCATGGGTTGGACGGGTGATTTCGGCCCGCATCGATTTCTCATTGGAGTCACCA
>JAOPJM010001463.1:10155731-10174268 GCA_027124095.1 Muusoctopus leioderma | reverse complement strand
CTGGGGTCGATCTAATCGACTTCAAGGCAGTGCCCCAGCATGGCCGCAGTCCAATGACTGAAACAAGTAAAAGAGTAAAAGAGTTATAAATAATACACAAAATAAATAAGGGCAACCCACCCACACATGGGTGAGAATCCGCCACCTGGGTTTGATCATGGTGCACCACAACCCTGACAACCTTCTACTTCTATGTACTCCTCATCCATGTACTCAAAATGTACTGCCCTGAATGTGCTTGCGAACACCTCAGGTGTCAGAGTGAGTAAGAACAGGCTCAACTGTTCATAGACTCTTAAATTGGTTCTTATTAGTAATCTATCAGTTGCATATCCCATATAGTTGAAGCCCATCCTCTCCTCAATCTGCACATTATCTTTTCCTCCTTCTTCTTGCAGTTCATTAAAATTGCCCGTCAGTGCCTCATGGGGTATTTGAAGGATTGGGAACTGCATATAGTTCCAGGGGGAGATGGGCTCCACCTCGCATGTTTTACTCACTTTCAATTTGGGGCCATCCCCCACCCCCACTGTCCCTGACAGTTTGCCATCCCTGTCCATCCTCAATCTCTTCCTCACCATTGCAAGATGATAAGGTAGTACTACTGGTTATGAGCTCCTGGCACTGAGGATGAGGTAATTTTCTTTCACTATCTTCATAGCTGTGGCTGGTAGTGCTCTGGAAACTACAGCATCTAGGACCTGCTGCTGTTGTTGTTGTTGCTTCTGCTGTTGTCTGCTTTATTTGCCTTTCTAGCTCCTCCGGGCAGAAAGCCTTCAAGTGGCCCTTACTGCCACATGTGTAACAGCTGGGCTTTTTGACTCCCATCACCAGCTTTATCGCATTTCTCTCTGTACCCACAATAGAGTATAGCTCTGAGTTAGCTCTGTGGTCTTCAGACGTCACCAGGACCTGCTTGTCCATGCAGATCACAGCCGACCACATGTTATTCCATTTCATCCTGGCACTCACTCCTTGTCTGTACTGCGCTGCAAAGGTGATGATGATGAGCCAAGGGTCAACATCATCATCATCATCAATGTCCCTTATGTGAACCTTGTGTTATGTCATCTCAATGTATTGCAGTACCTGCTGACGGGCAGGTGTGTGCTGCCCCAGTTCAGCCTGCTTTCTTACTTTGTCCTTAGTTTTGAAGACCAGACACATACTTCCCCTATCACTACTGCCCATATCACTGGAGCATACATTGTACAACACATCATCTAGAGTTTGGCTTCTTTTAACTGTTCCTTTGTTGGTATATGGAAACCCCTCCAGCCTTTGCAAAGCAGAAATATGTCACCTTCTTCTTTGCTCATTTCTGAATAAATTTCCACAGGAAAGAAGGCACTCTCTTTCGTGACATACCGCTGCAATGATTTTTTCTTTGATTGGATTCAACCCATGTCTAAAACCTCCCTTTGGTTTTTAATGCTAGTAAAGGAGTTGTTGTTAGATTGAGTTCAAAAGGTACTATTATTAATATCTTACAAGTGTGTGCTGTTGTTGTAGTTAGTACTTTTGTTTATGCCATGCAACTTTATATTTTTGGGTGTCGAATTGTCACTGTATCTGGTTGTTCATTTTTGTGTATTCAAAAATTATTTCAGTTTTTTGGGGGGGAGGAAGGGAGGGGACATATCCAGTGCTACATCCTTTTTAGTTAGCATCTCTTCCTGCTCCTTCAGTAAAGAAGCCATATTGAACTGAATGCAAACACAAGAAAAATTTTCAGAAAAAAAAAATAATAATGAGAAAATATCAACTGCACTAGAAATTGTAATGACTGTGAAAGTGACTGAAGTAGACAAATTATGTGTTTGCAAGTTCTTGATACCCAATAAGTGGCACTGTTTAATTGGCTGTATCATAGCAAATCAGATTTCAAAGAGAAATAGGGGATGGCAAATTTGGTAGAGCACTGGGCAGGTATTTAGTTACATTCCTTTATGTTCTGAGTTCAAATCCTGTTATGGTTAACTTTAACTTTCATTCTTTTGAGGTTGAGGAAAATAAGTAGCAGACAACGGATTGGGATTGACTAAATTGACTATACTCTTCACCGAAATTTAAGGCCATGTATCTAAGTTAGAAATCATTAGGAGTCATAAATGATTGAGTTCAAAAGGTACTAGGCTACTAGCTGAAGGGTTAACAGTTCATATCTCATCATTAATGCTGAGTTATGTCCCTGGCAAAAGAAACTTAACTGTCAACAACCCAATCCACCTGTTAAGTAGGTGCTACGGAGGAGATACAGTTCATATTGACAAGTGCTAATCTCAAATTCTACCATGAGTATTATATATAAAAAAGAGATGATTTCCTCCACACAGACTTCTATCACAATATAGACTACATGAAGATGAAATCTCCAGTGGTGTTCCAAATATCCATGGAATTATAGGATCTCCAAACCAATTCTGATTATATTATCAATTCTGTACTGAAAAACAAGGATGTAAACATTTTTGCAAGAAGGGATCATAAATGGACTATATTTAAAGACATTTTCAAAAATATATTCATCAACAATGTGCTAAAATAACAATTTTTGAAATCAATAATTTTTGTTTCTCCTTTGTTACAAGTTTTAAGTCCTTTGCAATTTCAGCAGGATTTGAACTTAGAAAACATGGATATATTATGACATCAGGTACGAGGCACAATAATTGTCAGGTATATAAGATACAGAATTAATGAATACATAGTTATGAGTTGAATCCTTACTACAATTTACTATGTTTGTATATCATTTTACTCACAAAAGTAATGCCCTTGAGGAAAGGTAAGAATGTAAATACTTCCTTTTCCTTCTTCAGTAAATCTGAATGTTTGTGCTTATATAAGAAATACTCATCATCATTATAATTATTTTAATCGACCAGTAGATAAAATATTGGCTACCAGCTCATGGGTCTTGAGTTCAAATCTGTAGCATGCAAAACAATTTCATTCTGAGTCTCAGTTTAGCTAGCTGTGGGAAAAAGGCTATTAGATCTTTATTCAAGAGAATATTCATCTCCCATTTACTTAACACAACAGAACCATCGCTTGTAATTATTAAGACATGTATCATTATTATTATTATTGTTGTTGTTATTGTTAATTATTATTATTATTTTTAATTTTCCTAGTCTTATAAGATGAAAGACTTTGATTCAACAGATATTGTGAGAGCATTTTTCTTAGTGGGATGGTAACATTTTACAGTTATATTTTATCAATGACAAAACTAAAGATACTGAAAATTGGTGCTTTATATATCCATTATTTAGTAGTGAACTCCCCACCACCACAAAACACACACACACACATGCAAATGAAGATAAGGAGACAGGCATAATTTTGATTAACACTGCTAATCTTTTGGGGAAATGCATGAACTTCATAACTCCCATTTTCCTCCACCCTCAAGTTAACAGAACTAATTATCCATTGACTACCCATTGTAAAAGGTCAAACAAATATCCATTTATTCCATTGATGAATGGGATAAATATATGAAACAAAATAAAGCACAATTCATATAATCAACAAACAAAATAAATGGATAATTTATGAATCCAAACCTCTATGTTCTTTACAGTGATTCAACTATGTGCAAGTAGTTATGCCATGCATTGGAATAACAATGATAATCTGAAACATTTTTTTCTTTTTCAACAATGCTGTAGTTTATGTAAAAACTGCATTTTATGTTAAAGTAATTATTTTATGCAGAATTATTGACTACATAAATACTTCTTTATCAATTTACATAAATTGATTTCTCTTCTCTATAATATAACTCACTGTTAGACAACATATTAACTAGATATTGCTACTGTTCAATCCAGTAAATGGCTTAGAGAGAATCTTTCAAATTTTGTTTTTACTTTTAGTCTTTATTGCATCAACAAAAGTCACTCAATTCTCAACAGAGACGGATATAGATCTAATTGCAGAGTTTCAACAATGGTAAATTTAATGGCTATAAATCTTCTTTGCATTTATATCATAAGATGCTAACAAGGCATTATGTTGCAGAGAAGACTTAGTATTCTAAGCAATGGTAGTCAGTTGGTAGAAATAACCTTGCAGTATTTCATCTGACACTGTGTAGTGAGTTCAAATCCTGCCGGAATAGATATTGCTTTTCATCCTTCTGTGATAAATAAAATTAAATACCAGTAATATATTGAAATCAATTCCTTGACTATAATCCCCTCTACGATAATCTGACTTGTAGAAGAAATTAAAGGAAAACAAATTAAATTGTTAATAAGCATAACGACAGAGATGGCAGTAACTGTAGAATGCTGAACCAAATGCTTTACTTTTTTTAAAAGTACATTTAGCATCTCAATCTTCTGTGTTCCAATCATGCCAGTGCCAAACTATCTTTTATCCTAATGGGCTTCATAAATGAGTGCCAGTAACATACTGAGGTTGATTCAATCAACTATATACCCCATCACTTTACTAAAAGAAGAAAAAAAAATTAATTAATTAAATTGAAAATCTGGCATTGTGCCTTGTGTAAAGAAATCAATAACTTACAAACATGAATTCTTAAGCATTATCCTTATTATGAAAAATACAATTGATAAGATAGTTTGATAAAACTTAATGTCCATGACAAATACATTTTGTGTATCAAAGGAAAGCTCAATGAAACAATGTAAATGAAAATATTCACTGAAACATTTAACAATCAGAAATAAAGTCTGGTTACAAGTTATTTATATATTCTATTACTAAGATGCCATTCAAACTTGATGCTTTTATTCTGAAGTATGTCACTTCAAAAAATTCCAATACTTGAAATATTGAACTCAGCATCAACTAAAACTAGGTTAAGTGCTGGCTGATAGGTAGCTAAGCTTATTCTCTACTAATCAATTGCAATCCACTTTATGAATTATCAAGGTATGAAATAACATTCCTTTGACATTCTCTGAACACAACAGTTCTTTAAAAATAGTTCCACTAAAGATGAATCTTTTCATAAAAAGATTTTCACTGGATGTTTTCAATATCCAACTTGTGAACAATACCAATAGTGTTTTGTTTTTGCTTTTTTATAGAAGATGCTTTACCTGTTTCTCTATGCTAACAGTTGAATGATGTATTTTACATACAAATACTCTACCTAATGGTAATCATCCAACCATAAAATAAACTGTGACAGTAATTGACAGTTAAGCACTTTGAACTAAGGAGAGTAATAACATTTCTGACCAACATAGAAATTATAGTTTTGACTGAACTCATGACTTTGCAATTATTAGTTTAGTTGTTTTTTTAACCACTCAGATACTGTCCATATCTATTACTCTTTCAGTAGATTGCAAACAAACACAGACACACACACATCAACTACACAATAAACATACCTGTATATTTGATTGAGTGCAAAAATTCAAACACAGACACACATACATTTACTACACAATAAACATACCTATATATTTGAAGAGAGCAATAATTCAGGACTGTAATTCTGTTACAAACTGAACAGCCTTGGCATACACTTACTAATGGAAACATTAATAAAGCACTTGAATACTACATCATCATCATTATTATCATCAACATCCTAAAATCACTAGGAGACACTTTCAGTCACCACTAAAACTTTTGGACAACAAACTGAATGCAACATCTTCAGTAGAACTAACTGGGACTACTCATCAATAACAAGAAAGAAAAAAAAGAACAGTAACAACTACTACTAAAATGCTGATACTGATGATGATGATACTACTACTACTGCCACCACCCTCTTGGACATGAACAGCTATCAGTACGGATACTATTAGGGACAAACACTATTTTTTGTGAAAAATTAGTTTTCCAAAATGTAACTACTTCTTTTTCTGTTAACACTAACTAACAGGATTTCAACAAATTAATCAACTAATAATTAGATAACCTCCATTGCACACATATTCACTAACATTGTATTCTTTCAATTACAGAACTAATTAGATATAATTGCAAGAGCCTATCAAAATATTAGAGCTTCAGTGTAGTAAAGAGAAAACTAATTATTAGCTTTATTTCCTACCATTCTCTCTCAGAATGAAAGTGGAATGACTTTTTAGGTAGATAGTATACAGTTCAACAACTGTAACTGATACTGTTTAATTATGGCAATTCCGAAGATGATATTGGGAAAATATATTGATCTTTTCCTGCAGGAGAATTGTCTGCCAGAGAGCTGCATACTGCAATAGCCTATGAAATCAACACAGCAGAAAAATATCTTCCAGACACAATACAAACATGGAAAATAACAAGGCTTATTTTATGGTAGCCACAGTGTTAGTCCAGTAAACAATGAAACACTTTCCTCTTCAATAAATAAGTAAATAAATGAACATAAAGCCAGTTTTTTAATGCAAAACATTTTACAGTTCACATGAAAACAAGGATGTGCAATGCTGTTTAGCTACTAGTTAAAATCACTGGCGGTATTAAATACATCTATTTCTCACAGAACGAATGAAATTGAATCATTAGTTACAAGTACAGAATTACAGAAGAAACCAATGAAAAAGAAAAAAAAATATCTTTTTACTTAAAGCTAAAAGGTTGTAGTTTATTAAGTAGTTGATAATTTGAACTGTTCACTTCAAGCTTTGCTACAGTTGAGGAAGCATTTTAATGGTAACCAAAAACTGTATTCATTCACCTAACACTCTTCCATCCCAATTCTCAGTTGAAATCTGCAGAGGAACAATGCTAAACGATTGGCCTTTTATTCAAATAGAAACATTGATTTCTTACAAAGCACTTAGCCTCAGATTTATAAAGCACATAGCCTGAAATTTCTGAAATGAAATGGCTTCAACCAGGAATCAAAACTAGTCATGGATTTACCTTGAATGTTAAGCTCACTTTATAATGCTTGCCACTAAATAAAAATACTCTTTCCAAAAGGTGTAAGACAATTTTTGGAGGGGAAAGATAAAGTCTATTGAATCAACTCTTCTAGTAGAGAGATTGAAATGCAGGCCACAATGTGAAAACACTGATAAGTCATTCTTTTATAAGCTATAACATTTCATAGGTTCAATATCTAACTTTGGCTTACACGAGAGAAATATCCCTCTAGATAGAATGTTACGTCATGTTAAGATTTACCAGCTCATGAACAAGGAACTAACTACGTTGGATTACAAAATTAGGGGCCAAAATTCACAAAGTTTATCATCCATACAACTATTTTGCCTTCGATCATTATCATTGTTTTAATGTTAGTTTTCCTATTCCCGCATTAGTTGGAAAGACTTGCCATACAGTATATAGCCACTCATCCGAGTCTTTTTTCATCTTTTCTGTGATCCAGCATCTTCAGAATTAACCTCACTGCTTCTTGCAACATCTTTCGCAAGTACTCTCCACCAACAGCACATAGTACCTCATTTCCATGGAACATTTGCACCATACACCCATTCCTGTATAAGTGTCTGTCCCACACACTTTGGCTGATGATTTTACTGCACAGCTGCTCTCTCAGCTCACTTATGCTTTACTTTTAATACAGGTAAACTTTACATATTCAAAGGATCATGCTTACCTCATTTCTTTCCAGCCTCTGCAGATCACCTGCATTCAATACCCATGTCTCACTAGCATACTGCATCACACTTCTTATGCATGCTTCATCTAGTCTGCCTTTCACATGAAGGGAAAAACCCTTTGCTACATACGGAGACAACAATTTCCTGAATTTCTTCCACCCCTTCCACTATGCTTTCACTACAGCTATCCCTACTACTAATTAGATCACCTAGGTAACAGAAACTATTAACTATGTCTTGAAAGCCCCCGGAGAAGTTCATTTTCTATATTTCATGAGTTCTACTATAGCTAATTACTACTGTGAATCTATCACATCTGAAGTCCAGATACTCTGACAGCTTGCCAGAGGTCTCACTGCACATTAAGTGTACACATTGCTTGCACTGAGTACCGAAGTCCTACCTAGTTGCTATATATTGATAATGCCATTTTCCAGGTGGCATGAGGATTTAATATTCCATGTTACTAATTAGCAGTTTGGTCTTTGCTACATTGACTGTTGCCTTTTCAACTCCAGACCATTCTTCCAGATTTGGAATATTTTCTGCAAGTCTGCAACAGATTCTGTATGAGAACAAGATTATTAGCATATAACAGTTTCTAATGGCAACCAATCCTGAACTCTTGTGTTATACAATGATGATAAATAGAAGGGTGCTGAGGACAAAATTTCTGTACACTAAATTTCTCTCTTCCAACTCTAACCTTGCTAACAGCACCCCCCGCCCTCATATGTGGTGCCCATGGCTCTCACATCCTCTTCATCTAAACCCAGTTTTCTTAGTGCCCAATGATATTAGTTCAATGATATTGCACTGACATAACATTTACTATTTAATGCTAGTAAATGTGGATTTACAAAAAATAAGCAATTAATTTTTCACCCTACATAAGTACTTACATATTTAGTATGCACTTAATGATAAACTTAAGCAGATTAAACAACTTACATGATTAGACTATTGTTCATAATTATTATATTTATGACTAGAAAGAAAACAAAAATGAGTTCTAACATTGGCACACTGCCTCGAATTTTAGGAGAGGGCACAATCATTTAAACCAACCTGGTACTTAATTTATTGACACCAGAATGATGAAAAGCAAAAATCAACCTTGGCAGGATTTGAACTCAGGATGTAAAGAGACATAACTAAATACTGTAAGACATTTTGTCCTATGATAATCCCATGATAATAACGATAACTATATAATGATAATAATAATGATGATGATAATAATAATTATTTCTAGTATTGGCACGAGGCCAGACATTTTAGGGGAGGGGTAAGTCGATTAAATCGACCTCAGTACCTAACTGGTACTTTATTTTATCGACCCCGGAAGGTTGAAAGGCAAAGTTGACCTCGGCGGGATTTCAACTCAGAGCACAGTGAGCCAGAATGAATACTGTAAGGCATTCTGTCCGATGCGCTAATGACTGCTAATTCGCCAATAATAATAATAATAATAATAATAATAATACTAATAATAATAATTTCTAACATTGGTACAAGGCCAGAAATTTTGGGGGAGGGGAACAGTCGATTATATCAACCCTAGTACTTGACTGGTACTTTATTTTATCGACCCCGAAAGGAGGAAAGGCAAAGTTGACCTCAACGGGATTTGAACTCAGAGCGCAGTGAGCCAGAATGAATACTGCAAGGTGTTCTGTCTGACATGCTAACGACTGCCAATTTGCCAATAAATAATAATAAATTAAACTGTATCCTAACTCAGACATAGAATTAGAAAATCCTTTCCAAGCTAACATCAATATGTAGTTTGGTGTTGACAAATGTACTGAGATCACCTTCAATCAAGTCAAGCTGACCAGGTCAGTAAACACTGACAATGCAACCATACAATAGATATAGGGACAAGAGAGATATATGAATATCTAAGAATTAATAAAAGTAAACAAATACAGCATACCAAACTGAAATAATCAATGTCAAAGGAATATAACCAGCAGAATAGGATGACCCTAAAGAACAAACTTAACTCAAAACATAAGATGGAAGCAATAAACACCCTGGCAATAAGCTATAGCTTCAATGTAATAAACTCAAAGTTGCAAGAGATCAAACAAATAAACACTAAAACAATTAAACTATTAACATAATTCAGAAATTAGATTACATTACCCAAAAGCTGACATATACCATATTTATACATTTAGTTATAATGGAGGAAGAGACCTTATGCAAATAGTGATAGTCTTTAAATCCTCTACAGTGGGATAAGACATTTACTGACAGAAAAAATAATGAGGAAAAACTAAAACAAAAAACACCCTATTCTAAGCATTTGCAAAACATGACAAAATCAAAATGTTGCATTCAATACACAAAGAAGTACAGAAATATGTAGATTAACTAAAAAAAAATATCAAAGAAACAACTAAAACACAAAACAATTCAGAAAATGAATACATGGCAATTAAAAACCTTTCATGAACAATTCCTATATTGATTGAATAAACCCAATTGCAACAAACAACAGAACTATATCTGGCTCTAAGGCTCTCAACTAGAATAGGGGAAAACTGAACACTTATGATTGGCCAGGACCAGTGCCTCCCAATTAGACATCTAACAGAATTATACACTGAAGTAAAATATCAAACCTAGACCGTCAGCCTTATCTTGGCTGGATGTCCCACACTGGCCACTTCAGAATGCTGCAGCAGACATAATAGGGTGGCTACCTACGTCTTCTAGAAAATATGCAAGTAAATGAAGACCCACATCAAATATATGCCACAAGTATACTCCAGAAAGAGTTGTGGAGAATGAAAATAATGTGATTCTCTGAAATATACAAATACTCAGATAAGGAGATAGGCGCAAACAGCCCAGATACAAGACATCCAAAATTTGTATACTTATTGATGTGGCTTGTCCAACAAACAGTAACATCTCAGCAAGGAGATGTTACTGAAAGGAATTCTGTCTGACACGCTAACGACTCTGCCTGCATCTTTTCATAGTAACAATGAAAAATGTGTATTTTTTTTTTACATTCTTTTTTCCCTATGTACCATAGATTTTGTTGAAAGATTTGTTTTTACAACTGGATATTCTTTTAACTGCTAATCACTCAATCATGAAGTAGGAGTGAAACATGTTGGCTGCCAGGCAAACTGAGGCAAGCAGAGTTATGTGCATTCCCAATGATATGACATAATTGGTACAGTAATATGATGGCTGAAGACCAAAGAAGTATCAGAACTCAACACAGTAAGCTAACAAAAAACATTTGTCAATTTGACAGTGCTATAGTTGCTGCTTACAGCAGTGAGCCATTCCACCATAGTACCTATTTAACCCTTTTGATACCAACCCACCTGAAACTGCCCCGGGGGTCTATGATAAAAAAACATTTGTTTTCAAGTGTTCATATTTAAATTCAAACCTTCCATTATAATTTTATGTAAGAACTTTTTGTTAAGTTATGTTCCAAATACCCAACTTAATAGCAAGAAAGTTAGTCATTTTACTAAATCCCTCTAAATTCTTGATTATTTTCAAAATTAATTAAAATCGTAGGCAGTGTATTTCATTAGAAATACGGTAACAAAAGGGTTAAAGCAATGGGGGACTGGACCATTGAAAGTTAAGTGCCTTGATCTTCGACACAGTACTATGTTGGTGATAGGATATATGAATTTTCTTTTTCTAAATAATTTAGTCAGTGTTGAAGGGGCTGTGTCCATGATCTTTGTAGGCCTCCTAGATTAGTGGGATTGATAGAGCTTATATCCACCTGAACATCTGAAGATCAATGTATGCAAGAATAACGTGGGCAGAGTAAACTGATCTGAATGCTTGCAACAGAGTGAAGTCTACCTAAGGCATTGAAGGACTAGGTGGTTGTGTTAAATTGGGTGGCATTGAACACAAAACAAGATTTAAACAATTTTATATTGACTATAACATATTTTGTAGATAGAGCAGTGGATTCTAATTTAGTTATTTCCTACAGATAAAATAAGATTAAAAAATGCAAAATCTAAAAATAGTCGCAAAATGAAATGTGCCATGCCATCAAAGTAGTGGCTGATGGTAAATCAAGAAGAAGTAGTATGAAAATGATGATGATGTTTAGCTTCACTCAACCTTGATTAAGCAGAATAGCTACATTATGCAGTGTGTCCTTTTTTAAGAGAGTAGGGTGTGACTTAATGGAGACTTCTGTTGCTATTTCTACTGTGTAGATGCTCCCTTGAAAAGTGAAATAGGTGGGCATATTAAAAAGGCTGGATTTACAGAGTGGATGACAAAACATATGGACAACTGGAGAGGTTTTACTACTACAAACACATTAACTCTTCTATATTAGCAAAGATAGATCGTTTTTATAAAATTTGTACACATGCAAAATATTTCTTATCACTAGGCATAAAGTCTATGTTTTATAGGGAAGCAGTATAGTTGAATTACTTGACCTCAGTATATTACTCGTACTTATTTTATCAATTTCATAGGAGTGAAAGGCAAAGTTGACCTAAGAAAGATTTGAAATCGGAACAATGAGGTACTGAAGAAGATACAGTAAAATAACTAGTCCAGCATTAAGTTATATTTACTGCCCAATAGTTTCAAAATATTGCAAGATGTAAGTCATTATACTGCCTTAATATTAATTTCATGCTTAGACACTACGGCACACTTTTGAAGAGAAGGAGAATGAGATGATGTGATATTTGGAAGTTTCTCAAGGATACTAGCAGTACAAGTTAAGTGAATTGTCATAAAACGTAATTTAAATGAGCTTGCAGTCTTTGCTCAGTGGAGCTTGCATCATGCTCTAAATTTTAATATAGGTTTCATTTTGATTGAACAAAAGATGCAGTATTATATGGTGGTGGGGAAAGGAAGGTTGTGAAGTTCATGTCTTTCACAAAGTTATTAGGAATTGAGAGTGCACCTTTGGCTGCGGAGAGCTTACAGTGTATTGTGACAAAAGCTACCCTAAATCTTAATATTAAGTTGTGGATGGCAGAACTGGTGGGACACCAGAAAAATGCTTACTAGGGTCAATTTTGCCTTTCATCCCTCCAGGATCAATAAAATAAATACCATGACCGTGCGCCAATGTAAGAAATGAATATTAAATAGTAGAGTGTTTATTAAATTACTTTTTATTATCAGGTTACTTCACTCATTAAGACAAACAATAGATTGTTCCTGAACTTATGTTTTTAAGATAATAGATAGTTCTGATTGTTAGTTAGGATTTTTAATGAAAATAACTTGGAAAATTACCACTTGTATAATATAAGTCACACCCACTTGGTGCAACTTCACTTGCAGTTGCATTTAAATAAGAAAAGAAAAACATTCAGCTGAAATAATCCCAGTCATTACCAATACAGTCTTGCAAAGTCCAGAAACTATATATATATATATATATCATAGCAATGTGTATCTATGATCTACGCCCCGAATGAACAGATTAACCAGTACTTTTAAATCACTGCTCCTGTTTAACTAATAAGATATGCAGCATCTAACGGCATTAAGATTACAGCCAGTCGATAGAGAACTACACATATATATTTCATGTGCGTGGAAGATGTGTGTATATAAATTTATGATGCTACATGCCATCACAGGCATGTTTGTTTTGTAGCAGAATAAAATTCTAATTAAGCAGTGTTTTTATTTTTTGTTTTTTTGCTCATGATGTCATCAACGTATATTTGTTTACAATGCCGATATTGATATAGACTGAGTAGTGACATGGTCCACCCACCTTACATTCTCAATCATGTGTGTTATTGCATACTATGAATTTTAAACCTAGAGCAAGGTTTGGTAGATAAGTTGCATCCGGTTTTTGAGTGAAAACCTTAAACTTATCTATGAGTATATACACCTATTATGCTATGGTTTCTTTTGTTTTTTCTATATTTAACTAGGCACAGGCATGGCAGTGGGGTTAAGAAGTTCACTTTGCAACCACATGGTTTCAGGTTCAGTCCCACTGTGTGGCACCTTGGGCAAGTGTCTTCTACTATAGCCTCAGGCCGGCCAATGCCTTGTGAGTGAATTTGGTAGATGGAAACTGTGCGGAAGTCCATTGTATATATATATATATATATATATATATATATATATGTGTGTGTGTGTATGTATGTATGTGTTTCTCTCTCCTTATCTGTCTTGTTTGTTTATGTCTCGTAACTTAGCAGTTTGGCAATAGAGATTGATAGAATAAGCACCAGACTTGAAAGAAATAAGTACTGGGGTCAATCTGGTCGACTAAAACCCGGGGCAGTCCACTGACTGAAACAAGTAAAAGAAAAAGAAAATGTGTATACTAAAATCTGAAACTAATGTCTGAAAATGCAAATCTACCAAACAAAAATAAGATTAATTATGAAACATGGCCACAAATGTTTGGAGAGAGGTATAGTCAATTATCTCACTCCCACCCCTATACTTGACTTGTACTTATTTTATTAAAGGATGAAAGGCAAAGTTGACCTTGGTGGGATTCAAAATCAGAATGTAAAGTGACCTAACTAACTAACGCTTTATTGATTCAGCCAATCCATCACCATGATAAAATTCTTTTTTGACTAACAACAACCATGCTTCAGATATATTTCACTGGTTATAGTATCAACCCTGCCAAAATTAGGTTGGTGTTATAAATCTTAATGCATACACTGTATGGTTTGCCTGCTTATCTTTGGGAAATCTATGCCAGGTGAAATTAGCACCAGGAAAGAAAATTTAACATTATTTTCTCTTTAACCAGAGCACAATCCATTTTTTTTTAATTACCATAAAATGATTATCAGATGTTTGTATGAGTGAGTGAGTGAGTGAAAGACAGACAGATGCACAATTTTTGTAACTTGTGGAATCTCACTCAGTATTGTGTTGAACTTCTTTGTTCAACTGGTCTTGTAGCTACACCCATCCTAAACTTATTGTGTCTTAAGATTTAAGGTTTACAACAGACGAATACTTTCATAAAGACAGTGGGGAATTTACTGAGAGAGAGATTTTGATTGCTACATTGAACAAGTTGAGAGACTTCACAGAAACTCCCTTGCTATCTCTCAACAGATATTATGAAGTAGAATTCCCCTGAGATTGCATAACCGAAATGTGATTATTTTTCTTTCAAGAAATGGTAGACAGACTACAATATATGGCATAGTAATAAAAGAGATTTATAGTCTAAGATCATAGTTTAAAGATCAGAGTATAATGTTAGAAATAATTGATCCTGTTTGAGAGGTATCTTGGGATTCCTAATGGAACATGGGCTATAGATTTCATTTGTGCATAAATACACATAAATTAATATAAATATCATTTAATAGAAACAAATTTTTAAATATATCTACTATGTAATTACACGGTTATTAATGATTAACAGATGTATTTTTCTGTAATTTAGTGTTAAGAGCAGATAACAAAATGTGAAATATGATTTAAGAAAAACACGTCATATGAGGAAAACAAAATTAAAGTATATTACTTTATGTGATAATATATAGTGAATTTCTGAAGAAGGTTAATACTGACTTTATAAAATGGTAAAGAAATTGTCAAATATAAAGTTCAGTTTAGCCATCCCTCACACAAGACAGCAAATTTTCTCATTTTCTGTGGTCTCATGGATGATAAAGCTAGTTTATATATATATATATATCATCATCGTTTTACGTCCGTTTTCCATGCTGGCATATATATATATATATATATATATATATATATTTATTATACACACACACATATCATCATTTTACGGATGATGACATGCCCACACACACACACACACATACATATATAAACATTATATATATAAACATATATACAAACAAAAGAAAAGAGTGCTCAATAACTTGTGTAGAGTTGATATTTATAAGTTAACAGCTGGTGATTCACTCCATTGTTACTTGGAGTTTTACACACATGAATTACACAATGTGACCAATCAGACAACCTTGTGAATGGAAGCAGGTGATGTTATGTCTGCAGGGAACTTCATATTGAGCAAGGCAGGTCATGTGGTCAAAACTGCTGCAGACCAGGAGAAAGATAACTGGACTACAGAGTGTGCAACGTATTTGCAAACGCAACTTTAGTAGGCCATAAATGGAAGATGACCTAACATAATGTTACATGGCATGTGACAGATTTTAATTTTTTCATTTCTCTTTCAGACATATTGACAGTATCAACATGGCAGATTCCAATCTCATACAGGAAATGAAAAGTCATGCTGTGTTTGTAGCTCAAGCCACCAATCACAGCAACTTGGATATCACAAGCTTTTTGAACATGGCCAGGTCCTTCATGTTCAAGATCAGGAAAGAGCTGGAGCCATCTGTGACCAAGAAAAAGAAACATTCTCAGTGGTTAGACATCGTCAGGATGGTTGGGTTTGTCCAGCAGGCCCAGGACATCGTCAACGACAACCCCAGCAAGTTGATAAGTGTCATCGCTGAGGAGCTTAAGGTATTGGAGTTCACTATCAGATGTGTGGTGCATAAGGACATCAGGGACAAGTCCTATGTGATGGACGTGAGAACAGTTCACATGTGGCAAGACCATGTCCGGCTGTTCACGCCTGGTAGAAGCATTTGCTGAACAAGCTCACCCCAAGAAACCCATCATGCTCTGGTTCTTCCCCGATGAAAAGAACTTCGACCAGGACCAGAAGGTGAACAGGACGAATGACAGGTGGCTTTGCATGGATACCATGGAGGTACCAACAGTGATGCACATCAAGTTCCTGGGCATCATGAGCAATGAGGGCCATAGCATGCTACCTCACTTCTCCCACACAACCTCAGGGTCAATGTCACTGCCTACATTGAGGTGATGGACACAGTGGTAAAGTCTTGGAACAAGGGGGTGATCCAGGGAAAACTGTACGTGTTCCAGCAGATTCTGCTCCCTCCCTCATGGCCTTCGCAACCCAGAAGTGGCTGGCCAAGAATATTTACGATCATGTGACCCCCAACATATGGCCTTCTAGCTCTCCTCTAGACTACTATGTCTGGAATGTCATCGGGAGGGAGACCAACCAGCAGCCTTACAATACCAAGGACTTATTGAAGGCTGCCATTGTGGACATGATGAGCAACATGAACAAGAACCACCTGATCCTGGCATGCAGTTGTTTCCATGGCCACATTGAAGCCGTTATTGAGGCTGAAGGTGGATTTATTGAATAACCTGTTTCTTTAATACATCTAGTTGAACATGTGCCCCATTTTTCTGAAAATATATTGTTCTTTTTTTCTATTTAATATCTTTGTTTTACCTTATATTTAATTTTGTTCTCAATTACTTGGTGTACCTTGCATAGTAATGTGCTGTAAGGGTGGCTACCCAGTCCAGGCCTGTAAACCATCAACAAGGGAGGCTTCTCTACACAGCACCTAAGACCTGCTGTCTACAAAGTGGAATTTCCCCTACTCTTGGACTGTGAAAGCATTCACAGTAAGTTCAGTACAATTCTTTTTGATGCCAACCAATGTTGTTATGGATGCTTGATATACAACTCCTTTAGAAAAACAGAATCTCCTGAGTGGACAGGTAGATGGATTTTGACAGTTGCGAGTTGGCTGTTGGGGTGGGGGCTGTCAGGATGTATGTTTTTCTATTGTAGTATGTGATCTGGGAAGTGATGTTGGCCAAGCTAGAATAGCTGACCGTAACGTTATGTGCATTGAAAGTCTTATTTATGTGTTGGTGGGAAGTATTGCCTTACTAGAGTTAGGAAATTCTTGTCTATATTCACAGTAATGTCCAAATTATGGGTGGATAAAACCAGATTACCTTCCTCTTCTTAGTTCTCACTAAGAAGTTACTGTTATATCATGACGATTTCTACTGGGTCAAAAAGGCAGTGACCCTTTGTTCAATGTCTGCATGGGGAGCTATGATAGTGCTGGGGTGGTAGATTGTGTGGGATTGTTTATCCTTGACACCCTTAGAAAGCAAACCTCCTTTATAGTTTAGGATTGTACAGAGATGATGGCTTTGCAATCTCATGCAATATGAACAGCTACACCATGGATGGATTTAGAAAAGATTTAATAGGCAGATTTAAGGAGTTTAGCTTCAACATAACCATTAGTACCAACCTAACAATAGCCAATTTCCTTAATATAACATTACAGGAAAACATTACCCCTATACAAAGCTAAACAAGGAAACTAGCTAGAAATGGTTTCAATGAGAAGCTGATTTACATGGAGAATATTCTGTCCACTCTACACCAGGAGAACTAGAAAGAGGAAGCTAACCTGGTTTAATCCCCCTCCATAACTTAAACCTTACCACAAACATAGCCAGGAATGCTCTAGCTGAGGTAAGGCAACACTTTCCATCAACACAAATACAATAAGTTTTTCAATGTACACAACATTAAGGTCAGCTATTTTTGCCTGGACAACATTGCTTCCCAGATCACATGCTACAATCATAAACATACATACACACAGCCCCAATAGCTAATTTGCAATTGTCGAAATCCATTTACTTGTCCACTCAGAGGATTCTGTTTTACCGAAGGAATTGTATATCAAACACCCATAACACTCTTGGATGGCATAAAGAAGAATTATATAGGGCTTACTGCAAATGCTTTTAAGGGTCATTATCATCAACATCTTTATTGTTTTAGGTAAAAGAACAATGAAAATGACACTTCCCTGTCCAAATTTATCTAGAAACTCAGGGACCAAAGAGACGAGCGTCCTGCAACATGGCATATTGTTGATAGAGTCTCTCTCTTTGCGTGTTAAGACCATCTTCCCCACTGAAGCAGAGGTTAGCTCTGCACGCCCCATTTTTCCCTATCGTCTGCATCCCCCCTCACCAACCCCCTGGCCTTAATTTCCTCCTCCATCATCTTCAGCCATGTCCTTCTTGGTCTTCCCCTTCCTCTACTTCCTTCCACATTCATTTCCATCACTCCTCT
>JAOPJM010001463.1:10115077-10127313 GCA_027124095.1 Muusoctopus leioderma | reverse complement strand
GTAACTTAGCGGTTCGGCTTAGAGATCGATAAGATAAGTACCAGACTCAAAAGTACTGGGGTCGATCTAATCGACTACAAGGCGGTGTCCCAGCATGGCCGCAGTCCAATGACTGAAACAAGTAAAAGAGTAAAAGAGTATATATAAGACTCTGCAAACTTCTAACATAAAGTTGTATTGAACACTTTTATATTTTTGTACCACAACATACACAAACACTATACACATATTTATAGCTGTTTGATTGTATGATTAAGAAGGAGAGCCATCATAATCATGTAATAACTTCTGAGGAACATGGAAGATATTTTAATAAAACAGGAGGAACATGCTCAGACAAAAGTTCCAAAGTGCACAGTATTGGAGAGAAAGAAAATTAAAAGCATAACATTTGGTAGTAATTTTTTTCTTCTTAATATATTTAGTGGGTGGAGACTGTATAGGTGCTGAGATGTGGATGGACAGGTGTAACATATTAATCAAAATGTAGCTGTAATCTAAATATTATAAGGAGCAGGGATTGTAGTAAGAGAATCAGTCATAGTAAAATTTAGTACTGGAAAAGAGTGAGTACATTGCAACCGTGTTCAAGAGAGGTTTATGAGATAGTCAAAAAAATTCATAAAAATTGTCAGTTTTATTCATCTAGGTGGGCCTGGAAGAGTTGTGAGCACTGCTCCACTTTCTTAGAGTAAATAAAGATAACAAAAAGTGTGATTGTGAAACCCTTAGTCCATTAGAGCACCACTGAAGAGGTGAGGGATTGTCTATGTAGTCACTTGACATAAAGAAATAGCAGCCAAATCTCTCTCAAACCACATTCTACCATCTTAAAAAGGAAAGACACATTGTATAATGTTGTCCTAGATAGAGTATGTCTGAAAAAACGATGGTCATGACTGGAACACCTTTGATCTTAAGTCAGTTAGATCAGGGCTGACATAGGCCTAATCAACAAGGACATCATTTATGATAGTTGATACAGAAAGTAGCAAGGTTTTTATATACATTTTTCCCTGTATACAGGGAAAAATGTATATGTATCAATAACTCTGACCATGTAACCAAGGAGCAATTTTTGCAGTAAGCCTAATACAGAGACCTCCAGATATTGTTTTATGACTACGTTTTATGCATACCAGGTCATCCTAATGTATTACAAATGATGTCTCCATTAATGTGTCATCCAACACCAGCTGGATGACACAATCTCTCTCTGGATAAAATACTGTTTATTTCAGATAACCTTCATAGAAAATCTTGTAGGAGAACAGACATATAAAATTGTGTTACCTATTGACATTTAGGTGCCAGTCTAATACTTTATTTGATCTGTTAATTTCTAAAAACCCATTAATATCATAAAATATAAGGAAAAAATATGAAACATTTAGAACATTTCCCACCAATTTCTTGAAGTCTTTTATATAAAATGAATGAAAAAATTGTACATGTACCAAGTAACATATGATTGGACTCATAAAAATAAGACATGAGCCTTTTTAGAGATGAAAATGTATATTGCTATTGATATGGTTGGAGACCTATTTCACACAACATTCACTGACAGCTAAATACCACAGCCAGAATAAGGTTGTCATATCTAGCAACACAACCTTTCATTCAGAAATAATAGTATTGATATGTCTGAATAGAAGAAGAAAAAAAAAAACATATTAGAAAGGTAAAGTTAAATTTTTCAGCAGTGGACAGAAAAGAGAAAAGATGAATAATAAATGAAATATAGACAAAATTGTTAATAATAATGAAAATGTGTTATATTCAGGGGTAACATATATGTAAGGCAAACCAACTATAAAATGTTTGTCAACATTGTAATTCACTCAATAGGTGCTTACTTCTGTCTCAGGGAACTAACATTTTAATAACTGTTATTTAGATAAAGAGGGCAGGGACTTGGCAGAAATTGTAGGGCATCAGACTCAGCCCTCTTAGTTTCAAATCCAACCATGGTTGATTTTGATAAAAAGTATATAATACATTGGGCTTCATTCCATTGCCTACACCATCTCCCCTGCAAATATTTGTGTAGTGCTTAAAAAAGTATTAAAATAAAGAGATTTTCTTTTATGATGATTATTATGAAAGGGGAAACTGTAGAGCAGTGTACAGAATCACTTGTATGTGTAGTTAGGTATTCAAATCCTTAGTTAGAGTTCAAATCCCATTGAAGTCAACTTTACCATTCGCTCTTCTGTGATCACTAAAAAAAAAAGTAAGTACCAGTCAAGTACTGGGTCCAATCTAATCGACTATAACCCCCCCCCCTCCCAAGTTTGTGGCCTTGTGCCTATGTAAGAAATCATTATTAGTATTATTCTAAGAGTGGTGAGTGAGTCGGCGGAAACAGTAGAACATCGACTAAATGCTTAATAGTATTTCATTCTGTGTCCAAATTACACTGGTGCCGACTGTCTTTCATGTCTCCAGAGTTAAGTACCAGTCATACATTGGGGTTGATTCAATTGACTATACACCCTCCTCACAAATTTATGGCCTTGTGACCAAGTTAAAAATTATTATTATTATTATTAATATTATTACTACTACAGGTGTTACACATCTTGTCCTTTGTTATAGCATATTAATTCTTAGTGATTTAGCAAATAGACCACTTCAAGTATTTTTTTTTTTTAATGCATATTTTTACCTACATTTACATGTCATTACCAAACCTAGGGTCATAAAAGGAAACACAGATACATTATTATAACTATTTGCTGTTGATTAGAAAATAGAATTTCGTTTTTTCTTCCTCAACAGGATCCACATTGTGTAGGGAACAAGCTTCAAAAACAGAGGGAAACAAACTGCTACACACCTTCCAGTCAATTTTGAAAGGTTTTCAAATACTGACTCTTTTTATTGCAGAAACACTAATACTTTATAGTGAGTGTTATCGCACAAAACACACACTTATAACTCAATTTACATATTATTAAATTTTCTATTTATTAGCATGTAAACTTGAATATTGTTGTGGATTAGATTTTTTTTTTGAACACGAAAATGTGAAAGAAAAAAAGATGTTAAATAAGTAAAACAAAAATGTCTACATAAGAAAAAGCTGTAGTAGATTACTATAGCAAAGATATATTATTCTAGAAACTTTATGATAGCAAGTAGAAGTGATATTATTCTGAGATAGCCATGCAGTTTAAAAGAAAGAGAAAGAATAACAGAAATATAGCAAGTTGCTGAACAGGAGAGAGAGAGAGAGAGAGAAGAAAAAAAAAAAAAATTACCCACCAAACAAAAGCATGTATTCTTCCTCATCATTCATTGCACCTTTAAAAAATCGAGAAGGTCTGTTTGGGAAATGCATTGATTTAATTGATTTAAAAGTTGCAATAAATTGCAAAGAATCAGTAAGAGGAATAAATCTAGGAGCATAAAAAAAAAAACAGCTAGTTTTTTCTTTATGCTAACAGTGGCTCTTATCTGCTTTTTTGTTTTCAATGTTCTCCCAAGTCAAGAACACTACTGGTTCTGGCTGTTGACAACTGCCAGTAGAGAAGTGAGTGTCTGTGGGTGGGTGAAATTGCAGAGAATAAAGGTGGTCTTGTGCATGTACTGGTCTGCAATTGTCTAGCTTCACAGCTGTGCTATTAGTCATCAAGTGGAATTGAAATGGTTTTGAAACGTTCACTCCAAAACTGCTAATGTTAAAATAAGTCTGTTGACAGTTTGAGAATAGAGGAGGAGTGTGGCAGTACAGTACTTAGCCACTGGCCTGGCCAATAACTATAAAGGGTGCAAAGAAGTGGGAGGATGACTATCAGGGCGCAGAGAAGTGGGACATTTACACCAAATAAAAAGGTCAGAATTAAAAGTAAATGACATTTAACTAGCTAGATTTATTTATTTTATTCATAAACATTTATAATGAGTCATCAAAAAAAATAAATAAAAACACTAGAAATACTTCTGAAAAATAAGATTAATAAAAAAAAAGGCAAGATAAAAGAAAGTAGACATTCGGTATTATAATAATTTTTTTTAATTTTTTTTTATTTTATTTTATTTTATTTTATTTTATTTTTATTAAGATGCAAGGTGAGTGTAGCGTTGAAATATCAAATATCAGTTGCCAGAAGAGGAATACATGTCAGGGTTGGGCTGGGCAACGTTAACAGTTTGGATGAGGACAAGCTGAAGGTGAGATTTTAGAAGTTAACTAAGAACTATCTTCTATCTCTATTAGCCGAAGAACAATGCTAGCAGTGTTTAGCTCTGAACACAGACAGGCTATTCCTAAAAATAAATACTAGACATGTTCAAAAGAAAGTCAGTCATTCAATAGTAATTTTCATGGTTTACAAAAAAACCCAAAAAACCAAATGTAAATAACTATTTCTAATTGATTTTTAAAAATATGGAATCCCTTTCATATATGAAATCAAACCAACTAGGTGGATCCCAATGACATCAGAATCATATATATATATAAGTTTTGTAAATCCATTAATAACACATAATGTATCCACCCTTATAAAAAAAAATGTAGTTACTTAAGCACACCCCCACCCCTTAGACACATTTCAGAGGAAAGTACAGTTGATTAAATTAACCCATGTACTGGAATGCTACTTATTTTATCAAACCCGGAAGGATGAAAGGCGAAGTCAATCTTGGCAGGATTTGAACTCAGAATGTAAAGAGACATAAGCAATTGCAGCAAGGCATTTTGTCCACTGCCCTATCGATTCTGCCATCCACAACCCTCTTCGTGTCTTTTCTAAATACCTATGACACTTTTATTACTTAATAATAATAATAACAATAACAATAATGACAATAATAATAATAATAATCTTTCCTTTTATTGCCACAAGGGCAACAGATGAGGGGACATTACAGAGACAGGCTACAAAAAAGTGTGTGCGTGTGTGGGGGTCGGGGTCACAGAAATCGGATTAATGAAAAACAAAATGATGGTATACACAGTATACAAATGTGTGACAGAGTCAGTCACCAGAGAGGAGGACTGCCACCTAAAGCCAATCAAGGAACCCCACCAATCATGATTACCCTAACTACTAGGGTCAGTGTCCTCCCCCAGCTTTCATTCCCCGACGTACAGGTGCATGTTCAGAGTAGACACATTCGCTTGGGCCATGCTCACCACTCTCACCCACCTTCCAGTAAATTTACTATAGGGCAGAACCTCTCTCCACCCTCACCGTCTTCTACAAATGGAACTGGAAAAAGTCGATGAGGGCTGGCCAAAGAAGAAAGTGTCTGTCCTCAGTCTTTTCAATGGCGTCCACAACACAACCTTTTTTGCCATAGCCACCAGAGGAAAACTGCCCGACCTTCTCAGTCAAAGGAAGGTAGTGCAACTATCTTCACGATGAACCCAACTGATAGCTGGATCTGCCCTACATGCAACAACAGCTGTTCAATAAAACTCCACAGGTCATCAATGCTGGAACGCTGAATGAGTAGTTCTACCAGGCGAGGGATTTCTGGAAGGTATGCATAGTCCCGAGGCCGAAAGTCATCCAGAACAGACCAGCCAGTTGATTCTCATTGATGACCATAATTTCCCCAAGAACGCCATCACTCTTCCCCACCACAATTCCTCTACAGAATGCTAACAGGAAGTTCCATCGACCACTTACCCAACTTGAAGAGGATTGTGAGCAGCTGACAACATTCCAGATGTCAGGTGCCAGTCTTGGTCTTCGCTTGACCCAGGACTGCAGCTCCATCACAGAGACAAGCTATGGGAAAACATGCCTGACAAAGGGTGATCATACCTGCTCATCATCCAGGAATCTCTGCAGATGCTGCACCCTCAGTGCATCATTAACCATGGCATACCGAGCACTCTGCTTAGAGGATATTGGCAGCAGATAGACCACCTGATCAATGGAACGCATCTCTTCCACAAGAAGCGAAAGAGCAGATGCTCCAATCTGGTCAGATGAAAACTTGAGCAAGGCACGACAGTCAGGTAGTAATATATAATGGCGGCAATGTATGTATTCGCCACTTCCACCCAATCTTTCAAGAATAGCTTCCTCCCAACCCATTTCTGGTAACCTGCTCATAACCTTGTCCCAGTTCCTAGCCACCTGGAGGTCTGGACCGAACTAGACCACAAGTAGCTTAACTGGTCCATTGGTTCAGTACCCACACCACTGGCTGGCAGCATGTACTTGCTTCTCCAGGTGCTGAGCTACAAGCCCAACAACTTGTCCAGGTTAATCTTTGCTCTTGTCACTGTCTTGTATTCCTTTAGAATGGTGCCGACCACCTTGAACTCTGTGGTGTTGGACACCATTACAGTGACATTGTCCACATATACCGTCATGGCCCTCTCTTATCTCAGTTCAAATGGGATGCCTCTCAACACCTCTAGTTTCTGCAGCAATAGCTTGAGAGTCAGTACATACAGAAAAGATGAGAGAGAGGACACACTTGACGGCTGAGTGTGTGATTTGAAACAGTTCTGATAGGTAGCCTTTTTATCAGACCATTGAGCAGATACTTCTGTAGATTGAAGCAATTCAGCCTCTGAAAACAGCACTGAAACCAGCTGCACTGAGGATAGCTGCCAAGTAGCAATGGCCAACCCTATCGAAAACTTTTGATTGATCCAAATTGATCAAAGCCCCACCAAAGTTAGGTTTGATGTACCATATGATGTGGAGATTGCCATGGATAGATGTGCCCAGGATCATGCAGAACTGCACTTTCTCGACTACATTACTGACAACAACGCCAATCTCTTTGCTAGCACCTTGGCCAAAATCTTAAACTCTACATTCAGCAGAGTCATGGGCCAGAAATTATCAATAATGTCCCCCTTCCTTGCACAGCAGCACTACCACTCCCAAGCTCACAGGGCTGGGAATTCTCCCATTCTGTTGCCACTTGCAATAGACATCTGCCAAGACATTGGCAAACAAGTTTGGCATGTATACGTAAAGTTCATAGAGTAGACCATCCAAACAAGATGATTTGCCCCTCACACAACCACTTACTGCCAACTGTATTTCAACTGCTGTTATTGGCTTTTTGCAACACTTCTGCCAAGGGATGCGGCAGGCCTTCGAGGTAGGCACTAAAGGCCACTACAGCTCCGTTCTATTGCTTGCCCCAAACAGTTGAGCAAAGTGCCACTGGAAAGCTGCACACAGCTGTCTGGAATCAGGTAGCACATGCCCATTTCTATATGTCAAAAATTGAGTTGTGGTTTTGTTGCCACATCGTGCCTCTACCACTCAGGCCCATCAAGATGGTTGAGGGCCATTCTTGCTGTTAGCATGTCAGTCATGATGCCTTTCCTAATTGCTCTTCTAATTTGCTCACTATCCCCCATTTAATGTATTTTTTCTATCGCTACTTCTATCTAAGTCAACTGTGCAGATCACAAGTTTGGGCTCTATGAGCCGAAATTGTGGACACCCTACACTATGACTATTTGGCAACCGAACAAATAATCTAGATACTATGTGGATGACCCAATATGGTTGCTCCATGTCCACACTGGTGCATTCGGAATAATAATAATAATAATAATAATGATAATAATAATAATAATAATAATAAAAAAAGTAACATGGGTATTTAGAAAAGACATCAAGTTTTAGTCAGTGGATAATATGACAGTCAAGCTCACAGGCCTTTTTACTTTAATTGGCTATATTTAAGCCTAATCACCAAAAATTAATATTTTTCAGCTAACTCCTTACTTTCTTTAAAAGATGGAGACTAAGTTTTAAGGCCTAAACTTTTGAACAGCATGCTCTAGAATAAAGAGGAGTGGCCACAAGTAGAAATGCTAATCAAATGACTTTGTTTAATTAGCTGTCTCCATGCCATAGGTTTGGTAGAGTAGTAAACATGTGTGTGTTTGAGGTGGTTGTAAATTTCTAGTACCAATGATTCAGCTAGGAAATGTAAATGGTATCTATTTCCAGTGCCTAGTGGTTAGGTGGTTGGGCTCACAATCGTAAGGTTATGCATTTGATTCCCATACCAGATCATGTGTTGTGTCCTTGAGCAAGGTACTTTATTTCACATTGCTCCAGTCTACTCAGCTGAAAATGAGTACCAGAAGTATTCAATTGCTTAATGCCATGGGAATCGGGATACATTCTAGCCTAATGGGCCCATAGGCTTAAGAAGGACATTAACTATATATGTCTTGGTTAAGATGACAAATTGAACTCCTAAGCATCATCTAGGTAGACAAGAAACTGCCAAAATTCAGATGAAATTATTGCAATTTAAATTTACTTTTTTACTAGTTCCAGATTTAACTAGATTTAGTTATTTAATGTTTGCCATGTTAGGGCGCTACCATCAAATATACGTTTATCCAGCAGGGAATCAAATTCCAGTCTTCTGCATGGCAGATGGGGGATACATATCACTATACTACCAAGCAAAAAGATGAAAAATGTGATGAAAGAAGCCAATCCTTTTATCATAGTAGATACGTGAACCAGGAGTATGCTATTATATAGTTTCTTGTTGTGGTTGTTATGGTTGTTGTTGTTTTGGAATCTCTTGTAGTGAAGTAAGATATCCATCTGCTGGAGGATTTTTATGTGATGAGATTTACAAAATTTATGGTACACCAATATTTTGAAGAAAGTGTGTGGTTAAATGTATGAGATGAGTGGTTTTTAATAAGGTTTTAATTTTCTGGAGTATTAACCTTATCTTTAGAGTGTATATTTGCAATATATATATTTACATTACGTTTCAGTTGGCTTTATCTCCGATTGTTAGCAGGTGTTTTATTTCTGGATATGTACATAGTTAGAATCAGTCTGGCACTAAGAATCTTTATTTCTAATCTAAGGGTAATAATGTTATCCACGAGGTTACTAATATGGGATTATAGGCACATGCATGTGGTTAAGAAGTTTGCTTTGCAACCATGTGGTTCCAGGTTCGATCCCACTGTGTGGAACTTTGGGCAAGTGTCTTCGACCACAGCTTCTGGTTGACCAATACTTTGTTAGTTGAATTTGGTAGATGGAAACTGCGGAAGTCCAGTGTGTGCGTGTGTGTGATATATATATCATTGTTTTTACATCCACTTTTCATTGGTGAAGGATGTCAGCATTGGCGAAAAAATGGTGCTCTTCAAAGTCCAGTGAGTTACAGACTCTCTTGTCACTTTTGCCATCAGAAATGTAGTGAACCAGTGATTGGTCTATTGGAAACCTGTAACCAATGACGTTATTGTTCACAAATTGCATAAAAAATAAATGCCCACATCCAGGAATAACACACCTGATGATGATTGCAGATCAAAGCAATCAAAATGTAATGTAAATATAAATATTGTAAATATACACTCAAAGGATGAGGTTAATAGTCCAGAAAATTATAATCTTATGAAAGTGTGTTGTGGTGACTTATTAATTTCAGACTACTTAGAGTAAATTTAACATAGAGTTAAATTATAAAACCTTTCTAATAAATTACTATATACAGACTATAAAGTTTTTTTTAAATTATTATATCAATGTCTGTAATTAAGAGAGACTACAGTTTACTCAATTTTTGTACATAACGCATTTATTTCATCAACTCTAAGCAACAACAATCACAATAGGATTTGAAATTACAAATATGAAGCAGCAAACTAAATGAAGTAAAGCATCTAGTCTGGTCCTCTGTCACGTTGTTAACAATGATTTCTTAAACTGATACAAGGCCACAAATTTGTAAGTGAAAGGTACAGATGATTGAATTGATCTCAATACACGATTGTACTTATTTTATTGACTCTTTCTGGGATGAAAGATGAATTTAACCAAGATAGAAGCTGAAATTAGTATTAGAGAAATACTGCAAGGCATATAATGCAGTATTTTATCATTTCTGCCACTTCACTGCCCTTCTCATGCTCTAATAATAAATTTTGGGAATTAGGCATAAATTCTTAGGCAAGATGATTTAAATCACTTGCATAGAGTCTTATGTAAGACAAATGGCAGGATATTTTTCCATCCAAAATATAACACATCCAACCTTCTTATTAACATTATTGGTCTTACAAGTTATCTTTTTCATTCTCATCATCATCAGTGAGTTTTATATCAGGTTGTAATATAAATAAACAAACTGTTACACAACATATAAGAAAGAAAGAAAAAAACTAATTAGAAAACTGAAAATCAGTTCAGTATGGTTTATTTCAGAAGATAAAAAATATGCAAATTTGCTTTCTGCTTGTTATGTATAAAGTCATAATGGTGATGATGGCTTTACAGTATGTGCTAATGCACTGTTTTCCAGTCCAAGAGTTGTACCAGCTGTAGAGGGTTTAAAAACAAAAAAACCCCCAAAATAACCTGTGTTCTTGGTCAGATGTAGACATATGTTTATGATTTGCCTGTGTTAGGAACAAGTATGCATGGAGAGAGAGAGAGAGAGAGTGTGTGTGCTAATGCCCAATCCAACATTTATGAAGGGAAAGAGAGCATCTGCCTGTGTTTGGAACATGCATGCATTCCTAGAGAGAGAGGGGAAGTGTGTGTGTGTGTGTGGAGAGAGAGAGAGAGTGGGTGGGAAATAAATGGGTAATTAGATAATTCATTGAGCAACCAGCTCATGGGTCATCCACTGAAGAATATTTTATTGTATGTGGACAAGAGACTTAATTCTATGTAACCCATTTCACCAAGCTTTAGATATTTCTGATAATGTTACCTGCAGTAGATTGACATCTTATCCAGGAAAAGGTTTTTTTGTTCTACTTCAGCCACTTAACACTAATGAAATCAGACAATACCCCCATATGGCCAAAGCTAAAACAGTACAAGAGCAGATCTATGATAAAAAGTATTCCAGCTGTGACCATCACATCTTTTTTTTTCACACACAGTGTAACAAGGACTACATTATTCAATGTGTCTTTCCTTTTTTAAGACAGTAATGGGTGATTTAAGGGAGATTTGGCTGCTACTTCAAGCAGGTGTAGTGACCTTGAATGCTCTTTCTTCTGATTGTAAAAACTATTTATCGTTGTTTAGCCTAAGATCAGCCCTATGATTTAAAGCATTCCAGATGTGATCATCCCATCCTTTTTTTCACACTGTGTATCTAGGACTACTTTAACCAATGTATCCTTCCCTTCTTTAAGACTGGAGGGAGATTTGGCTGCTATTTCTAGTAGGTTCAACGACCATGTAGAGAGGCTCCTTTGTTGGTTCAATATCTTTGGGCAAGATTCTTCATTCCGCTGCTTTAACATGCATAGCCAAGGGTTAGGCACCAGATTATCTTAGCAACTGTGATAGACAAGTTTCTTGTCGGGGGAAGGAGGTTATCTCATCTACTTAATGCTTACAGAAACTCAAGTTAAGTGCCAACCCTGTGAAACTATTGTTATGGAAGAAAGCAAAAAATGTGCACATCTTTTCTTCAGACATTGTTTTAACAGTGGCACACAGTGGCTATTGAAATAGACTCTGTTGAATATTATAGTAATGTAAACTTGTATATAATTCTATAAAATAAGTCATCTATTTAAATGACAATTTATTATACTTATAAAGTGGAAAATATGAAATAGATAGAATGAGTATATCCAGAGTGCTTTATAAAATCGTTATCTAAGTGTTGCTATCATTACTGGCAGCACACACTAAACTTATTATTCTGTATACAGAGGTACTACTGTCATATTAAAGTACAGTAACATGAAAATTAACTCAAGTTCGTTCTGTATCCTAAATATCTCTGTACAGCAAGCATTTACAAAGAAATTTAGAAAAGCCTTCCTAATATAACAAAATTAGTGCATCACTATTTACTACTGAGAATCTAAGTTCATTATATATATATATATATATATATATATAATATATATCATTTTCCCTTTTTTGCATATGTCTTCCCTATCTTATTTTTCCATTTTCTTTTTTTTTCTTTTTCCATTTTGTTGTTGTTGTTCTCTACCTAGCCTCCTTTTCTTTCTCTCCTAATAACTTTCCATACATAATTATGTACTCCTTTCTGATGAAGGACTAGCATCCAAAACATTAAGACATTTTTCTCTCCTTCCTTATAAGCATTATACTAATAAATTTATTTTGCATTGTTTTTTCCGTGTTGTTCTTTCTGTGTGTGTTCTTTTCAGTTTGCACTATATATATATATATATATATATATATAGTAAACAAAAAAGCAAAAAAACAAGAGTGATTTTTTCAAAACAGTTATTAGCTATGACGCTTAAG
>JAOPJM010001463.1:10075674-10091963 GCA_027124095.1 Muusoctopus leioderma | reverse complement strand
TTTTCTCTCATCTCATCTGCGCTCTGTCGTTGACGTACACTAACATTACACATCCAGCGGAGCATGCTTGCCTCATTCCTCTCTAGTCTTCGCAAGTCCTCTGCGTTCATGGCCCATGTCTCACTGCCATGTAGCACTGAGTAGTAATCCAGTACCTTAACCTCACGACTATTTTGCTTCTGTAATAATGGTCTTGTAAATTTAACAACTTAACTGTAAGGTAGGAATGGTACCTAAGTTTGGCTAAGTAAATTTCAATCTAGATTTTTAGAATAGAAATGAAGGTACTCCTATGTGGTGAGATAACCCTTGTACCAAGGATTATCTCACCACATTGGAGTGCTTTAGGTCTGGTCAAGCAATCGAAATTTGTATTAGACATTAGAATCATCAATTGGAGACAGAAAAGGATTAACAGGTACACGGGTCGGATTCGAACCACATATCTAATGCTTACCAGGTGACTCCAGTAGGGGCACTAATAAACCACTAGGAGTGTCACAACAGTTTCTAATTTGTTCCTAGTTCTTGACTTTTAGCTCAGATCAGCCCTGATTGAGATCAAAGGCGTTTCAGCCTTGACCATCCTGTCTGTATATTAAGGACTACATTAACCAATGTATTCTTTTTTAGTAATAGGGCATGATTTAAGGAAGATTTGGTTGCTATTTCTAGTAAGTTGTGCAACTGTGTAGAGGCTTCCTCATTAGGTTGTGATGTTCCTAGTATTTGAACTTAGAAGCTATATGTGCTACCATAATTATTTGTTAGATTCTCACTAAATACTCACTGCCAATTAGATGTAAAAGATTGAAAATTAATGGCTAATTCTTCAAGCTTGGAATCTGTATGTTTTTGTTGTTGTCTTTATTTCTATTTTGTTCTCAAGATTAGCTGAAAAACCTGAAAGTGAAATTTAAAAAAAAAATTTTTTTAATTTTTTATCATTGAGTCAACAGGGAAGGCATTGCCCATCACCCTTTTTTCAGGACCTCCAAGACTGGGGGAGGGAGGGAGGTATCCTGCGACCGGAGACCTGACCTGAATGCTTGCAACAGAATGGACTCTGCTAAAGGCACCCAAGGGTGAGGTAATGGTATTAAACCAGGCAACGGATTAAGTCTACCATCCAAGTAGGCCACGGCGGGATTTGAACTCAGAACGGAAAGAGCTGGAACAAATACCACAAGGTAGCCCATCCAACACTAACGATTCTGCCAGTCCATTGCTCTAGACTGCTACTTTTTTTATCTACCCTGAAAGGATGAAAGGCAAAGTTAACCTCGGCAGGATTTGAACTTAGAGCGCAGTGGGCCGGAACGAATACTGCAAGGCATTCTGCCCGACGTGCTAACGACTCTGCCAATTAGCCACTTATGCAGTAGAAAACAGAAATCTAATTATTAGAAGCATCAGACTAGTTTTTATTAGGTTTTCTTGTCTTTCATTGATGTAATTTTATAGAAGTGCCTGTGGGGAAAGTTAAAATATTTTGTTCAGAGTAGAGACAGTTATTAATCCTTTACAAACCAACCCAACTGCGACAAAACTAGGGTTACCTATAGGCAAAAACTCATTTGTAAACAAAATTATGGATATTTTATCAAATTCTACTAAAGTCTTCACCATTCTGCAAAACTGTCCTGGCCCCATAGTCATTCTGTTTTTCTGTAAAGGGTTAAAAATACTTTGCCATTTGTTTATGTTCTACCATCTTTGTTGTCCTTGTCTTGATCATTATTTGTTGACTTTTTTTTTGGTTATTGCATAGACTTCATTGATTTTATTATACATTTTCCCCCGGCGGTAGGAGTTGGATCAAAACATTTTTGCGAAAGCTGGTACCAATTTTCAGTTTGACATACTGAGGAATGAATTTTAACTTGCATTGTGCTACTAATACATTCTTTATATGTGCCTCACAACAGACTTGATTTCTGGTGAATAATGACTTGGCTCTTGAGTATCAAAGTTAATCTTGTTAATGAAGCATCATTCCAGCACAGTTGTAAAAACCTGTTGTTGCTGCTGCTTGGTAGCCACTATCAACTCTACTTCAGCAGACCTATTCTATAGAGACAACTGATTCTGTCTATTTAGAAATCAGAAATTTTGTGCCACATTTTACTTCATTTAACTGATTAAAATCTTGAGTAGTCTTTGTCAGCTTTGGTTGCCACGGTGACATAGGTTTGGTCAAGTAATCGAAATTGGTTTTAGACATTAGAAACATCTTTTTTGTCTTCAATTGGTGCAACTCGAACCACCTGGTTTGAGTTGCACTGTTTTTGTCTCCGATTGGTGCAAACAGAAGCATACATCTATTGCTTAACAGGTGACTGGCGAGCAATAGATGTACGGTTCTGTTGCTCTTCTCTCTCAAATTTGTTCTTATCATCATCATCATCATTTACGTCTACTTTCCATGCTGGCATAGGTTGGATCGGTGATTTCAGCCCGCGTCAATTCCTATTGGAGTCACCACTCTCCTAGACGGGTCGGGTTCCCACATCTCGCTCATACGTTTCATTTGGCTTGGTTTCTACAGCTGGATGCTCTTCCCATCTCCAACCACTTTACAGTGTGTACTGGGTGCATTTTATCATGACACCAACACTAGAAAGGTTGTCATGTCCATGACACAACTAAAGAGCCCTCTCTACCCTATGTAGTCTGCTTTTGATCACCAAACACTTTACAGAGTGCATTTTATCATGGCACCAGCACTAGAAAGGATGCCTTGGCTCTTGCAAGCTAAAGAGTTCTCTCTACTCTACATAGTCTCTGTTCTTTGAGAGCAAACATAACCTGAGAGTGTGAATAGAAGGTAAGTTATGTATGAGAGGGAAGGAGTATGAATATGGGTGAAATGGGGGAAGCTGTGATTGGATGATAGCTGGAGAATATGAGCAGAAAGTGAATGGTGTATGGTGGGGGGAGTATGTGTATTAGTGGTGTTGGGGGATAGATCATTTACATTCAAATCTTAGCCATTAATTTTAAGTATGAAACATACAGTACATGTAATAAAGACATGGATCTCATGAAATGCATAGTCATAATTATAATTAAGAACTCTTCACAATTGAGTTTTTGAAGGGGAAAGTCAATGAAATGCCTATCACAAAGTGAATTAGTTTGGCCGTAACAATATCCTGTGTTGAAATATGGGTCTAAAGAAGCTTATTGGGCCATTGTAATTAGCTTTATTACCATTGTAAATATAATATACATTTTTTTTTTTCATGTTTGCATATATTAGATGGACATTTTTGGTAGGGGTTTTAATGGTTGCATACCTTCTAGCAACAGCTGTGATGATAGAGTGGGATAGGTGTTTGATCATGCCACCATCACTAGAGAAGTTGTTTATCTGAACATAAGTTTGCTCTCTCCTTTTCTGATATATCAACTTTATATTGCGAATGGCTATTTTCCTTCGTGGATTGCTTTTTATATGACTTTTGCAATTTGCTAGTCAGCCCTTATGGTCTGAGGCAAATAGGAGGGGGTGGTGGCTGGTAATGAGGTTATCTCCATGGTAGAAAGAATGTTCAGCTGGGAACTGAGGCTGTCTTCATGTCACTAGGTAGGGGGAGGATTTAGCTACCAAGATATTTATCCTAGATGGGTCACTATGGTTAAGAAATCATGCCTCACCATAATGATGCTAAGAGTACTCACAGTGAGGCTGTAAGAGGAGGTAGTTTACTGTACTAGTGTAGTCTAAGGTTGTCTCCAAGACAAGGACTGCTGACTGTCAAGCATGCTGGTGGGTGTGTTAACCAGCCACTGGAAGTATTTGTGTGCCAGCTCAGTCATTTATATATGTAGTCTTACTATGAGAGGCTGTTGATTGCATGGGGGAGTGAGTGTTTACCCCATATAAACCCAACAGAGGAACCAGCTATTGAAGTTGACAGCAGTGTAGTCTCGAACACAATTAAGAATATGAAGGCAGCTTGTCTATCTGGGATAGTCACTGAGATGCTTAAAACATCTGGGGAGGTAAGGCATCTGCTAGTTACTTGCATAGTCAATCGGGTAATACAGGGAGGTGTCGTACACAATGACTGGTGTGGCAGTATCATTGTCAACTGCTATAAGGGCAAAAGTGATGAACTAGTGAGAGGAAACTACAGAGGCATCAAATTGTTGGACTAGGTTGTGAAAGTTACGGAAAGAGCTATTGCACAATTGATCAGAAGTAGAATTAGCATAGATGAAATGCAGTTTGGCTTTGTGCCAGGAAGGAGTAACACCACTGCCATCTTCATAGTGAGACAACTGCAGGAGAAGTTCTCAGCTAGGAGTAAGCCCTTATATTTAGCATTTGTCGACCTGAGAAGGCTTTTGACAGAGTCTCTTGCTCTGTGATTTGCTGGGCACTAAGGAAACTAGGGATAGACGAATGGCTTGTAAGGACAGTGCAAGCCATGTAGAGAGGTGCAGTCAGCAATCAATTCAGTGATGAATTTGTCGTACAGGTAGGAGTCCATCAGGGCTCAGTTCTCAACCCCCTTTTGTTTATTATAATCCTCCAGGCCATAACAGGAGTTTAAGACCGGCTGTCTATGGGAACTCCTTTATGCTGATGACCTAATTCTTCTAGCTGATTTAGAGAAGAAATTCCAGACATGGAAGCAAAACCTAGAATCGAGAGGCCTCAAAATATACTTAGCAAAGACCAAAGTTTTAGTAAGTAGGAAAGAAGACAGGACCCTACTAACACCAATGAAATGGCTGTGCTTGATATGCAGAAAAGGAGTAGGTAGAAATTCCATATGGTGTGCCCGGTGTAAACTATGGATGAAGAAGAGATATAGTTGGATTACAAGCAGGCTGACAGAGAAGGTTGACTTCATATGTAGCAGATGCAAAAGAGGATTTAGTAAGAATATATGCGAAATAAATACCTTCAAATGCTTGAAAGTTAATAGCTTTTGTTACTTAGGTGACCTAATTAGCAGTGGAGGTGGATGTTCTGAAAGCATAGTAGCCAGAGTAAGAACCAGTTGGAGAAAGTTCAAGGAGCTATTACCTCTGCTAGCAACAAAGGGCTTCTCTCTGTCTCTGTCTCTCTCTCTCTCTCTCTCTCACATAGTGAAGGGCAGATTGTATGATGCTTTTGTATCAAGTGTGATGCTGCATGGTAGTAAGACAGGCATTGAATGCAGAAAATCTATTAGTTGGAAAGAAATGAAGTAAGCATGGTCCACTGGATATGTAATGTTAGTGTATATGAATGATGGAGCACAAATGAGCTAAGAGAAAAGATGGATATAAGAGGAGTCAGATGTAGTGTGCAAGAGAGAAGACTATACTGATATGGACATGTGATGCATATGGAGGATGCCAGTTGTATAAAGCTTGAAGTGGCTGGAACCTGCAGAAGAGGGTGACTTAGGAAGACATGGGATGAAGTGGTGAAGGCTGACCTCATGAAAGAGATGACAAAGGACCATGATGATTGTGGACACGTGGTGCTGGAGAAGACATATCCGCCGGTGCAAACATGGCAAAACAGTCGTTAAAATGATGGTGTAGTGACAGAGAGTGGGATGTATAATATATCATTGGGTCTTACACTCAGTATACTCTTGTTAAGTTTCCATATACTGCCCTATTTGTTGCTCCCTCATCTATCACCCCCTATCCTATTCACTGTACTACACCGCCTGTGTAATGAGGGATGGCATTTGATCTGTCCGTCCACCATCAGTCCTCTACAACTCTACTTCTCTTCCATTATGATGCCTGTATAACAAGGGATGGCATTGATGGCATTGGATCTATCCATATTCAGTACCTCCTTCTGTCATTCTCTACTGCTAGCCGTTATTCTCTCTCTCTCTTTCTCTCACCCTCTACTGTTAGCCATCATTCTTTCTCTTGCATGTGACTCTTAGTTGACATTTACCACTCACCATCATCCATCTCTGTTGCCATCAGTCACTTACTCTCTCCTACCATGACATCTATATTACTGCTGCTCATACTGTTTTGTATTCAACCTCCTACCAACAACTAGCATGTAGCTATCATTGTCTCTCTCCTAATACTCCTTCCTCTACCATCCTATCACTATTTACCCTATCACAACCATACTCATACTCTCTCCTCTCTCACCTTTTTGGTCATCACTCCCCTTCTATTCACACTCTCAGTCATATTTGCCTTGAAAGATCGGCATCCAGCCATAAAAAAGCCATGCCAAAACATGACAGTCAAATCAAGAAAAACCCTAATTGCGTATAGGGCTGCACATGGTAATGGGATGACTAGGTGTCCCTTGACCATCATCAAATGATTGCACTACTAACTGTCTTTCTTTCAGGTGCAGGAAACGGACATCAAACAACCCATCCATCACTGAGATCACTCTTGTCAGTTGCAAAACTTCAGGGCTACCACTATCAATGTTGGCATGATGAAAGGTATGTCTGTAGAGATGCTAGAATGGAGGCGAGTAAATGTGTACTGTGTACAAGAGGTAAGATGGAGGGGAGCTTCAGCCAGACTCCTCATGAACAAGGAACACAGATACAAATTCTTCTGGGTGGGTAACAGTGCTCAAGCAGGTGGAGTAGGCATATTGCTGATAGAGAAATAGATAAAGTAAATTGAGCTAGTCATTAGCAACAGTGATCTCTTCATATGCACCATAATGAGGACTGACATGAGCAGAAAGACAGTTTCTATGAGGCTCTCTTGCAAACTACCTCAATAATGAACAACAGTGGCCTCTTTCTCATGCCTGGTGACTTTAATGGATGACTGTTTTGATGTGCCTGGAGGCTATAGATTTGGTCCAAGGAATAAAGAGAGATCAAGGCTCTTAAAGTTCTGTGACACAAATGAATTGACCATTTACGACACTAACCTCTGGAAACTAGTCAGCTACCTGATAACCTACCATGCAGGTGAACACACAAGACAGACTTCATACTTATCAGGAAACAAGATAGGTAACTAGTTGTGAATACTAAGTCTTTCCCAGTTGATGAATGTATCACTCAACATAGACTAGTGATTACTGTAAGAATGAGACAGATTCAGAGACAAGACAATCTGAAGAAGGAAGGTATGGAAGCTGAAAGATCCCTCAGCCATACAGAAATTCAAAGAAATGCTATGCGACACCTATGATGATGATGAGGAGATTGAGACTTATAACATAGAATAACTGAGTTTCTACCAGATGATGTACTGTGAGTTAGAAACTAGATCTGTGGATGGAGCAAGATTTCTGTCAGACAAGGTGAGATGGTGGTGGAATTGTACAGTAAATAGAGCGATAAAAGCTAAGAGACAGGCCTGGAAAGAATGGAAAAAAGTGAGGAGAAAGGATCAATGTCGGGTATACTTTGCAAGGAGGTAAGCTAAAAGTAAGAGGTTTGCCAATGTTCTGTGACAAGAGGATCAGAAGTGTAAAGTGTTCTAGATTGCAAAGCAGTGTGATAGAGTGAATCAGGACATTAGTGAAAAGTGTGTACAAAATGATAGCAGCTCACTGACACTAAGAAGAAAGAAGCATGGAAATGCTACTATGTGAGGTTGCTGAATGAGAGGAATGCATGGGTGAGAAGGTCTACCTTCAAGTAAACCCAACAGAGGGTCTGGCTATTGAAGTTGACAGCTATATAATCAAAAGGGCCATTAAGGATATAAAGGCTGGGAAAACTGCAGGACCATCAGGGATAGTCGCTGAAATGACTGGGATAGCAGTATCATCTGCTACAAGTATCAACAGCTACAAGAGCAAAGGTGATGCTCTAGAAAGAAGCAACTATAAAGGTATCAAATTAATGGACCAAGATATGAAAGTAGCAGAAAGAGTTATAGCACAGCTAATTAGGAAGACAATTAGTTCAGATGAGATGCAGTTTGGGTTTGTGCACTCTTTTTAGTGAGACAATTAGATAAGATTTTAGCTAAGAGCAAGCCACTATACCTAACATTTGTTGATCTGGGGAAGGCCTTTGACAGGGTTCCATGATCTGAAGTCTGAAGATCACTAAGAAAATTGTGTGTGGATGAATGGCTTGTGATAGCTGTGCAAGCCATGTACACAAGTGCTGTCAGCAAGGTGAGAATTAGCAACAAGTTTAGTAAGGAATTTAGTATGCAGATAGGTGTTCATCAGGTCTTGGTTCTCAGCCCCATCCTATTTATTATAGTTCTCTTGGCCATAACAGAGGAGTTCAAGACCAGCTGTCTGTGGGAACTCCTGTATGATGATGAATCAGTCAAAGAATTAGAGGAAAGATTCCAAACATTGAAACAGAGCCTATAATCAAGAAGTCTAAAAGTGAATCTGGCAAAGACAAAAGTCTTAGCAAGAAAGAATACAAAACTCTACTGCCATCTGTGAGGTGGCCCAGCACGATATGCAGAAAAGGTGTAGGTAGGAATTTTATGATGTGTACCTTAATGTAAATTATGGGTGCACAAGAAATACAGTGGGATCATGAGAAAGAATTCATATATAGCAGATGCAGAAGAGTAGTTAGGAGTAAGAGCACCTATGAAATGAATTCTTTTGAATGCCTGAAAGTTGTTGACAGCTTCTGTTGTCTAGGTGACCTAATCAGCAGTGGAGGTGGATGTTCCGAAAGAATACTAGCCAGAGTAAGGAGGGGGAAATGTTCCAGGAATTATTACCGCCACTGGCAACAAAGGGATTCTCTTTCTGAATGAAGGGCAGATTGTAATGATACATGTGTACGAAGGGCAATTTTGTATGCTAGCGAAACATGGCAACGTATGCGAAGGCTGGAAAGAAATGAGGTGGGCATGCTAGTTTGCATGAATGATGGAACACAAATGAGCTGAGAGAAAAACTGGGTATAAGAGGAATCAGATGTAGTGTGGAAGAGGAGAGACTGTACTGGTACAGACATGATGTGTATGAAGGGTGACAATTCGCTAAAAAAAGTGCCAAGCAATCCAATTGGAAGGAATCAGCAGAAGAGGAAGATATGGAAAAAAGTGGTGAAGGCTTATCACAGAATACTAAATCTCATAAAGGAGATGATGATGGACCGCAACGAGTAGCAAGACACTGTACTGGAGAAGACCTGTCCAACCCATGCAAGTATGGAAAAATGGACATAAAATGATGATGAGGACTTCAAAAGCCAAATAATAATGTCTAATATTGATGTTATTGTGTAATTTTCATGCTTTTCCAATGTTATTAGTAGTGTAAATGAAGTAAAAGGAATTTGGATAGGACTCAGAACTTAGTTGTGAAGTTGTTTTACTAAAAGTTTACTTCTAACTCTTCATCAAATAATGATTTCTTACATTGGTAAAAAAACCCAAATTGAATTGCTCCCCTGCACATGCCTTATTTTATTGATCTTGGAGGGATGGAAGGCTAAATCATTCTATCAAATCCTGCTACGGCTCATATTCTTATTTCATCTTTCCAGTATCAGTAAAATAAGTAGTAGTCTTATACTTCAGTCAACTAAGACCCTCCTCTAAAAATGCTATAGCCTTTAGCAGAGAGAACTCTTTGGCCTACTGGGGACCAAGGCATGCTCTTTTAGTGCTGGAGCCAGGATAAAATGCACCCCATGTCCTCTATAAAATGGTTGGCAGCTGAATAGAGACTACAAAGGGTAGAGAGGACTCTCTAGTTTTGTTGTGGACATGACAACCTCTCAAGTGTTGGTCCATAATAAAATGCACCCAGTACACTCTGTAAAGTGATTGGCAATCGAACAGAGAAAACATAGGGCAGAGAGGGCTCTCTAGCTGTGTCGTGAACATGACAACCTCTTTAGTGTTAATGCCATGATAAAATGCACCAAGTACACTCTGTAAAATGGTTGGTGATAGGAAGGGGATCCAGCCATAGAAACCAAGCCAAATGAAACATATGAGTGAGGAGTGGTCCCCCGACCCATCTCGGAGGGTGGTGACTCCAACTGGGATCGATGCGGGCTGAAATCACCTGTCCAACCCATACCAGCATGGAAAACGGATGTAAAATTATGATGATGTTGTGCGAGATTCTTCTTATGATTTCTTTAGGTTAGCACAAGATATTTTGGAGGAAGTATTATGGATTTGTGAAGGCACATGGCCTAGTGATTAAGTGGTTGGGCTCATGATCATAAAGTCATGGGTTCAATTCCTAGACCGGGCAGTGTGTTGTGTCTTTCAGCAAGGTACTTTATTTCCTGTTGCTCCAGTCTACTCAGCTGAAAATAAGTACCAGTAGTAGCTGAGGGGTTAACCCTCCGACAGACTGGCATCCTGTTCAGCAGGGAGTCTTGCACTGCCAGTTGCTTAATGCCACGGGGAAACAGGATAAGCTCCAGCCTAATGAGCCCATAGGCTTGAGAAGGACTTTAACTTTTTTTTAATAAGTTTAACTGACTTCTGTATAATACAAATATTTATTCAAGCCAATGAGGGAGCTCCTACATGGAATCTTAACCTGCAAGAAATAGCCGCCAAATCACACCTTACCATCTTTAAAAAAAAGAATGGCCATATTAGATTGTGAGATCTGAGATAAACTATGTCTGAAAAGATGGGATGGTCATGGCTAGAAAACCTTTAATCATAGATCTGCTTGATCAGGGTTGACCTGGACTAAACAACAGCTAGTATTTATTTTTTGACCATGGTTAGATATAAGACAAAGTTGAACATGACATGATTTGAACTCATAACAGTGGTGCAGTAATTGACATACTATGAGATGCCTAAATGTGTGCTCCTCTATTTGTTCCACCTCCACAGTCAATAATAATGATTTCTAACATAGGCACAAGGCCTCAAATTTGGGGGAGGGATATAGTCGACTATATTTACCTCAGTACTTGACTGGTACTTTATTTCATAAACCTCAGAAAGATGAAAGGCAAAGTTGACTTCGGTGGGATTTGAACTCAGAATGTAAAGGGCCGTAATTAAATAGTGCAAAGAATTTTGTCTAACACTCTAGCAATTCTGCCTATCCACTACCCAGTCAATAAGAATGATAATTGTTTCTAACATAGACATATAGCCAGAAATCTTGGTGGGAGGGGAACAGTCGATTACATCGATACCAGTACTTGACTGGTACTTTGTTTATCGACCCTGAAAGGATGAAAGATAAAATTGACCTTGGTGGGATTTGAATTCAGAATGTAAAGAGTTGGAACAAACACCGCAAGACATTTTATCTAACACTCTACTGACTCTGCCAATCTACCGCCCAGTCAATAATAATAATAATAATGATTTAAATAATAATAATAATGGCTTCTAAACACAAGGAAAGGGGAAATAGGAAGTGTGAGGTATATGCCTTTCGTTAGGGCATTATGGTATAAGTTACAGTAAAATAGCTCCAATTAAGAATTGAAACTGCCCTGTCTCCACTTGTATAGAAGGTTTAAACATAACATTTTGTGTCATTGACTTCCTTGGCACTGTGTGTTTTTACAGGTGTTCATTGCTTACCCTATGCACAACCATCCTTCTGTTGTCATAAGGGTAAAGGGTAAAACACTGCGAACTAATAAAATACCTATTAATTTTATAGTGTTGCCACTGTTTATAGCAGTGAGCTATACAACTTTGTGATACCTTAAACCATTCATGAGCAGGCTACATACGGTCCTTTTGACTTTCTGTATGGCATACTTAATTTCATGATTATACCAGTATAGGTTTTTATTAAAATTTTCCGGGGTCATACCCTAAAATAGTCAGACTAAACCACATACAATAATTAAGTTCAGTGTTTGTTAAATTTTTCTTTTAGTGGTGTTGCCCGATTCATGATGAACAATATCTCATATGGCCTGCTGGTTGAAAAAGGTTGCCCATGCCTGCCTTAAAGCTCGGTGGACTTGACCATTAAGAGTTACGTGTCTTGGCCATGGATACAATATAAATTAATAAAGACAACACTAAACCATTTCCATCAACAGAAGAATAGCCAGGTGACGCATTATTGTAGCAGTCAAATCTCTCAACAAACTCCCTGCCATTTTTAAGCCTTTAATCTTAAGACAGAGTGTTCCCTTAACCCTTTTAATACCAACCCACCTGAAACCGCCCCAGGTTTTATGATAGAAAACTGCTCTTTTTAAAATGTTCACATTTATATGAAAACATTCTATCACAATTTTATGTAAGAACATTTCTTAAGATATGTTCCAAACACTATCTTAATAATGAAAAATGTTAATTATTTTACTAAATCCTTCCAAATTCTTGATTATTTTCCAAATTAATTGAAACACATGAGCAGAGTGTTTCCTTAGAAATATGGTAACAAAAGGGTTAAATACAAGATGGCCACTGCTAGAACATTAATTCTGATTCAATTCAACATATAAGACATTTTATATTTAAATATCAGAGAAAGGCAGTATAGCAGAAATGGTTGTATGACTGACTACATACTTTGCAGTATTTAGCTTTATCTCTCTATGATCAAAGTTCAGTTCCTGATGGGGTTGATTTTCGCCTTTCATCCCACTATAAGTAATTAAATAACTATCAATTCAATCGACTTTACCCCTCCATTAATTATTTGTGGCTTTGTAACAATATTCTTTCATTCATTTTAACCCTTAACTCTTGATGGAGTCGTAGGGGCACTATTGTAATATATGGTGTTTCTTCGGCATTTATTTAAACCTGGCGGTGCCCATTACCTCTCCAGGCCTGACCACAGACTATTTCTTCCACAGAGGGAGAGAGAGAAAGAGAGAGAGAGAGAGAGAGAGAGAGAGAGAGAGAGAGAGAGGGGAAGAATTGACCACAGTACTGGACTGATACTTCATTTATCGACCCCAAAAGGATAAAAAGCAAAGTTGACCTTGGTGGAATTTGAACTCAGAGTGCAGAGAGCCAGAACGAATACTGCAACGCAATCTAACCGACGCCCTAACAACCGTGCCAATTTGCCGCCTTTTGTAACAATATAAGAAATCTATATTCGCATATTAGGGACATGTAACCTGAACATAATATTTGATCGGCTGCATCTGTGTCATAAATCTGCTCAAGCCAAAGTGACCTGTTTTTGGAGTTAATTCCATAACCCATTGGGTCATAGGAACACTGTAGTATATCTGGGAAAGTTATACACCCGGGAGGAGTTGAAATCAGTTCAGCAAGCTAATAAAACATTTGTCAATTATACAATGCTACCACTGCTTACAGTGCTGAGTTGTATCTACCCTGTTTTATATATGCACATTTAGATGAGCTAACAGTTGAGAAGAGCTAAGTGGCTTCGCTAAGAACTTATCACTGAGCTGGTGAGGAGGACATGAAGTGCCAACTCTTTGATTGTTAGCCTGGCATGTTAATGACTCAACAAGCTGCGACTCTCTGACCAAGATTACTGAGCAACATAAACAACACTGACTGACTGACACCTTCCTATGCAGCATATCTATACACTGCCTTAAAATATACCTGCAAGCTGCCTCCTCCTTTTTGTTTTTATATATATATATATATTTAATTTGCATCTTGCTGCACTGCCATCTCCATCATCTTCCCACAGAGCTACTGCTTGGAACAGCCTGCATGCATCTGTTTACCTGACTGAATGACCTAATGCCTTCATAGCTCATCTTTCCCCTTCTCTCCTCTCCCACTCCTCCACATTACACCAATCTACTCCATTCTTAGAACCTAGTTACCATGGCAACACCTTATTTTTTATTTTTTTTTTCGTTTCTTTGTAGTACATAAAATAGAAGATAATTTTGTTATGGTTGCTGCCAGTGCACTAGATTCATCAATAGCATCTGCATCAATAATTTCATCATCTCCCAATTTTGGTGTTATTTCTATTGTTGTCTTTTTAAACACTTATCATTATTGATTTTTTTTGTTGGGTGGTGTGACTATACACGAGACCAATTTTTTTCTTCTATTTGGTGAGAAGAAACAGAGTAAAAGAAATCGATCCCAATTATAATACTGGTATTTTTTTTATTGGCCCTGGTGGAACAAAAAAACAAAGCAGTTGGCAGTTCTACTGTTTCTGCTAACCTAGCATCACTTTAGAGATGGTAATCGTGGCAAGTTGGCAAAATGCGTAGAGTATTGAACTAAATATCTTCCAGCATGCAGTCTCATCCTATTATGTTCTGAGTTCAAATCCTGTCAGTATTGAATGTTTTTCATCTATGTTTCAAAACTGAAATATGAGTGGAACCTGATTTTATTGCTTGGGCAAACTGAAACAAGCATACTTTTTAAAGTTATATTTTACTGGTTTCAGTCATTGGGGCACCACCTTCAAGGGTTTTTAGTTGATTATATTGTGCCCAGTACTTTGTCTGGTACTTACTTTATCAACCTCATAAGGTAGAATGGTAAAGCCAACCTGGGCATAAAGAGACATTACTGAGACAGAATCAAATACCACAAAGTATTTTGGTTTGATGGTAGTCATTATATATGACAGAATAATTAATCTTGTCATAGGCATCTTGACAGCGACAGTGATCTCTGCATATGTACTCTGATCAGGACTGACAGATGAGCAAAAAGACCGTTTCCACAAAGTCCTCTTGCAGACTACCTTGATAACAAATGACAGTAACCTCGTTAACGTGGCTGGTGATTTTAATGAGCATATTGAGCAACACCACGATGTCTACACTAATGTATATAGGGGCTATGGATATGGTATGAGGAATGAAGAAGGATCAAAGCTCTTGAAGTTCTGTGACACAAATGACCTAACCATCTGCAACACCAACTTCGGGAAACCAGCCAGCCACCTGATCACCTACCAATTAGGTGAACATGCAAGACAGATTGATTTCATAACTACCAGGAAACAGGATAGGCAACTGGTTGTGAATACTAAGTCCTTTTCTGATGAAGAATGTACCACTGAACATAAGCTAGTGATCAGCAACCTCAGGGTAAGAGCTAACCATACTTAGAGACACAAGACAATCTGCAGAAGGAAGGTCTGGAAGCTGAAAGATCCCTCAGCAAGATATAGGTTCAAAGAAGTACTAGTTGACACAAATGATGAGAAGGAGGAGGAGATAGAGACTTGTAATATAGAGGACAACTGGGAGTTTCTACAAGACAATTTGTTGCAAACCACAGACCAGATCTGCAGATGGAGCCAGGCTCCAAGCGGAGGGAATGTGACATGGTGGTGAAATGGTACAGTAGATAGAGCCATAAAAGCTAAGAGACAGGTCTGGAAAGATTGGAAGAAAAGAGGGAGAAAATAACAATACCAGAGAGAAGCTGAAAGTAATAGGTTTTCCAATGTTCTGTGATGAGAGGACATCATCAACTACTACAAAGGCAAAGGAGATACTCTACAAAGAAGCAAGTAAAGAGGCATCAAACTGATAGACCAAGTTATAAAAATCACAGAAAGAGTTATGGCACAACTGATTAGGAAGAGAATTAGCTTAGATGAGATACAGCTTGAGTTTGTGTCAGGACGGGGTATCACCGATACACTCTTCCTAGTGAGACAACTACAAGAGAAGTTCTTAGTTCAAAGTAAGCTACTATACCTAGAATTCATCAACCTGGAGAAGACCTTTGACAGGGTACCACACTGTGTAATCTGGTGGTTGCTAAGAAAACTAGGTGTAGATGAATGGCTTGTGAGAGCAATGAGAGTCATGCAAGCCATGCACAGAGATGTAGATGAATGGCTTTCTGACAGAGAAAAAAGAATTCGTCTGTAGCTATTGCACAGGAGTAGTTAGCAGTAAGAGCATCTGGGAAATAAATTCTTTCAAAAGTTCTGAAGGCTCCTCAAAAGTAGTTGATAGCTTCTGTTACTTAGGTGCCATAATTAGCAGTGGAGGAGGGTGTTCTAAAAACATAGTAGCATAGTAAGAACAGAGTGGAAGCTATTACCTCTGCTGGCAACAAAGGGATTCTCTCTCTGAGTGGAGGGCAGGTTGTATAATGCTTGCATATGAAGTGCAATTTTGCATGGTATCGAAACATGGGCACTGAAGGTGGAAGATGTGCAAAGGCTGGAAAGAAATGAGGCAAACATGCTCCACTGGATGTGTAATGTTAGTGTGCATGAACGATGGAGCACAAATGAGCTGAAAGAAAATCTAGGTACAAGAGTAATCAGATGTAGTGTGAAAGAGAGGAGACTGCACTGATATGGACATGTGATGCATATGGAGGATGACAGTTGGATAAAGAAGTGCCAAGCAATCCTAGTGGAAGGAACCTGTGTAAGAGGAAGACCAAATAAGACATGGGAAGAAGTAGTGAAGGTCGATCTCAAGAGACTAAACCTGTTATAT
>JAOPJM010001463.1:10028140-10042441 GCA_027124095.1 Muusoctopus leioderma | reverse complement strand
ATTTGTATGTATATATATATATATATATTTGTATGTATATATATATATATATATATTTGTATGTATGTGTGAATTTTCATTTATGTATGAAGTTTGGAGCAGTGCAACTATTTGTTTTCAATTAAATTGTGCATTATAAGAATCAGTGCTTGAACTGTTAAAAAAAAAAAAGGAAAGAAAAAGAGAAAAAGTAAAGAATTATGTTCTGCTGTCTTATTTTCTGCTTGCTGGCTCTTCATCTCTTGTTGAGGCTCATATACTTGATATCAAACACAGCTTTTATTATATTTGTTTTGCTATCAACTTTACACAAAGTTAATCATTAGTTTTTGCTTTGTGTTTGTGGCTGTGTTTTTCATTATGTTCGTGTCTGCTTTGATCTTGCAAACAAAAATCAAAATGGTAAAAAAGAAAAAAAACCCAACAAAAAAAAAAGAAAAAAGAACCAAAAACAAGATTTTTACTGCACAGATTCCAGATTAGAACACAAACCAAGAATTAATATTACTTGTCTGCATCAATTTCATCTGTAAATCGTTTGGTTTGTTTTTATTTTTTTATTCATCAATTCTAAAATAGGCAGTATATCAAACCATATGGCTTTTTTAAATTTTTGTTTAAGACCTCTCAGCTGGTTGTCCAATTGATGGACAGTTGATTGACCTGACATGACCTTTTTTTTTAAAATTTTAGTCTGACAAATTGTGCAAAGTTTCTCTGGAGGCGTTATTCATTTTACCAAGATCAGTAGAGAATAAACAGATTGTTGTTGGTTACTGTTGTTGTTGTGTTTGAAAACAGCCAAATTAACTTAGTGTCAAAGGTATTTTACTAATGATATCTCCAAGAGCTACAGAAGGCTCCCATAGCCATTCCTTAGTGCTGGTTATATTTAACAGATAAGAAGTGAAGTTTCTGAACCTGGTTATACTGTTGGCAATATTCTCACAAGATCTGGTACCTATAACTGACAGCTAGATGAAGCGAGGCATCTAGAAATAACTGCAGGTGACAAACTCATCAGCTCATCCGATTTGTCTCTACCATTTTCTCATGCCAAAATCTTGAAGGTTTGTAGCGCCATCATAATGCTCTGAAATATTAGTAATACTGAAACTGAACTCCTCCAGATGGCATTATTTGGTTTCAGGAATTAATTAAGTCTGATATTTATATTCTAGTTCTCTGTAGTCATATATTTAAATATATCTCATTTTAACCTCATTGTTTGTGTTTCTTTTACAACCAAATGTTGATCAGTGTATTCTCTTTAATTGCAATCAGATACCATGTCCCTACATCTATACATGTGCTTTGGCTTTATATCTAATGGAGGGCTTTAGTGCTAACTAGTTATCCAATGAACCTTGATCATAGTTCAGGGCAATATAACTTCTATTACTGAAATAAGTTTAATTCTCCTAAAAGAAGTCCTAAATATACTAGTCTGGACTTACAGGCACATAGAAATAGGGCACTTGAAGATGATTTGAAAATAAACTGATTCAAATGTAGTGTAGAGAATAGTACAGAAATTTCAAACTACTTGGTGTTCATCAGAAATTATTGGTACCTTGTAGTTTTTTTAAACACTTTATGCCTTAATCTGGAGGAAAGGGCAGTGCCCATGACCTTTGTAGGCCCTTCGAGACTGGTGAGATGAATACAGTTTATGTTTAGCTTGAACATCTGCAAGTCAGCCTTTGCAGAAAAAAAGACAGTATGTGTGTGGATAGAGGTTGAAGTGTGTTGGTCTTTGCAATAAATTGGATGGCTTTCTTTTGGATGTGGTCTAGGACATTTGTATGTGTGTACTCTAGTGTGGGTCTTAAGCTTTGTAGATCAGAGCTGAAGTATTTTCTGATCCTGAAGAAGAAGAAGGCTCGTCTTTGAAATGCAGTTTTAGCTATATCATGTATGTGGTGGTTGCCAGGCAAGATCATCAGACATTGTGAGACCTAGTATTTGTAGTGACTTTTAGTTACATATTGTCCAACACTAGAGAAAGTGAGATACAAGATTATATGAGAAGTGATTGTGGCTTTGTGCTGTTGAAATAGACTAGATTGTAATGTCTCCAAAGATATTTTCAAGGTCTCTGTTCATAGAAGTAGTGCAGGTTGTTTGGCATGGTGTCTAGGTTGCATTTTGTTGATACCTATGTGTGGTATCTTAGGGAGGAGTGAAGAGTAGTACCATCTGCATATGAGTGAGCCTTATTAGAGGTGGCAGCAAGCAGGTTGTTAATGTATAGGAGAAAGAGTATGGGGGATATAACCGAACCTTGTGGTACACAAGAGTTGATAGGTGCAAGCATGGCTGCGTGGTTAAGAAGTTCGCTTTGCAACCACGTGGTACCTTGGGCAGGTGTCTTCTGCTATAGCCTCGGGCTGACCAATGCCTTGTGAGTGGAATTGGTAGATAAGAGACTGTAAGAAGCCTGTCGTATGTATATATGTGTGTGTGCTTGTCACCACTGAACATTTATCGATCAGCCGGTGAGTTTGTCTCCAAATAACAAAATGCCTGGCTGTTTGGTAGTTCAGTGGTAGAATTTCCATACTTAACTAGTATGGTTGGTGACAGGAAGAGCATCCGACCGTAAAATGCTGCCTCAAGAAATCTCCATGCATCCCATGCTAGCATGGAAATACAGACGTAAAAACGATGATGATGATGGGTCAGAGGAAGTTTCCAATCCAAGAGATGAGAAATTGATGAAACTCCTAGATGGACAGCTTACGAGGTTTTCCTGCCAGACATGGTCAAAGATTTTGCTGATGTTAAGTGTAATGATATTACTTCCACTGACTTCTCAAGGGCAAGGGACAACTAGTGAAGGACATAGAAGAGCAAATATTAATGACTGTTTCCATCACCTTTGAGATGTTGGAAGTGAGAGCAAACGGTTGATAATTGGTGGGGTCAGAGAGTTTTCTCTTCTTGGCAATAGGGCATACTGTAGCATGTTTCCAAAGATTGGGATAGATCCATGGAGAGGGGGAGAGAGTTTGACAAGGATAAGGTCTAGTTGTGAGGTGTGCCATTTGAGGGTAATGGAGACATTGTCAGGGCTGGTGGCTTTGTTGGTTTGAAGGAACCAAAGGTAGTTTTGCACTTTGTGTGTATGGGATGGTGAGACTGGTGGAGTTGAGGAGGGGAGTTTGGGAAGAGTTTTGCTGAGCGTGTACAATGTGGAGTTCGAAGCAAATGTAGAATCTGTCTCCAGGGAAGTACTGCTTAAAAAGCCATCATGGTTGATGAGTGATGGGTAGGAGTATTCTGCAAAGCTGGTAGAGAACCTCTTGGAAAGGGACCCAAAAAAGCCAGCTACAGTTTAAGAGGTAGGAGAGCTTGCAGGCTATGTGATGCACAATGGCATCTTTTACTTTTCAGATGGACGGTGGTGAATAAAATCCACCCAGTTGATAGAGGTGGGTGATATTTTCCCCCAGTTGTAGACCGTGTTATACCTGTACTGCTGCAGTGCAGCTGCATCTGAACCACTGGAGGGATTTGGAGTTATGGGCATGGTTTGTGTAAGGGATATACCTAAGAGGAAGGTTTCAGTCATTGCTTCTCTGTTTTAGATGGCTTTGGTGTGAAGCCAGGTATAGTTAGCTAACTGGTCAGAGCTCTGCCAGCTCTATGCTGACTTGGAGAGCAATAGTGTTCAGGTGGTGGATGTGTGGTGGGGAGCCTTGATTAAGTTGTAGTAGGAGGATTTGATAGGTACACAAATGGTGGTAATTTCGTGAAGGCTCGCTTGAGAAAGTATCAGTCAGGGATACATGTAGGTGATGATACTAACTTGTTAAAAGTTCAGGATGGCAAATTATTTGGCTTCTCCATCAGTGTTGTTATTGGAGGAATACAAGAGTCAAGCAGGCATGGCTGAGTGGTTAAGAAGTTCACTTCGCAATCATGAGGTCTCGGGTTCGATCCCACTGTGTGGCATCTTGGGCAAGTGTTTTTACCATAGGCTCGGGCCAACCCAAGTCTTGTGAGTGAAATTGGGTAGACAGAAACTGTATGGAGCCTGTCAGATGGATTGTACCTGTAATTCAAAGGTCCAGCCATGCCACATATTGTGTCATGCTGATTCGGCCTGAGAATTACGTTAAGGGTACACGCTTCTGTGGAATACTCAACCATTTAGATGTTAATTTATGAGTTGGACGCCCAGTTGAATGAACAACTGAATGCTCGTTGTTGAAACAAATGGAAGATCCATTACAAGAGCCAAGACGAGTTGTGAACATTGAATTCACTGAGGAAGAGGACTTCAGAGTGAAGTGAAATGAGATAAATGTCCTCAATGTAAGAAGAGAGATAGTGGTTGTAGTTCACAGAGTGATAGAGGCAGTAGAACAATTTAGGGGAATGGGGAAGCCAGAGTAACTGTTGTTTATATCCAGGGGTGAGTGGATTCTACATAGGTGCAGACACCACTGTTCAAAGTTAGAATATAGAGCATGGCTTTGATAGTAGAGATAAAGGGTGAGAGGTTTGTGTCACAGTGAGGAACAAGATGTGTGGCTTGTGTATTAGTAAAAGGTGATGGATGGGTTTCAGGTTGGACCAAAGTCCACAGATGTTTGTAAATAGGAGGGAAAATTATTCAGTAGATTGGAGAAGATAGGAGTCATAAGTTGTCACTAACTACTACTACAATTTTGGTAAGTAGCTTAGCTGGATGTTAGTGGTTACAGGTGGGTCTCTTGAAATTCAGTGCTTGTTGGGGTACAATTCAGGAGCCAGGAGAGAAGAGGATATGGGATTATATACCAGCTGATAAAGCAGCCTCCAAAGGCATTACTCACAGGATTGGGTCCCTGTCCAATCTGGCAGCAAGCTAATGCTAGGAAACATTTTCCATCTGTATCCTCTGACAAACAGTGGCACCATGAAAAAGGAATGTGCAGTGTAAGTCAATGCATCAAAAGACCAAGATTCCTCTGCCAGCTGTAAGTCTGATTTGAGTGTTTGCAACAGAGGGAACTCCATTAAAGGCACCCAAGGGCAAAGTGTTATTGGTGTTGAATTTTTTTTTTTTGGTGTGTTAAGCCTACCTCTCCAAATAAATAAAAGTAGACATGGTGATTTTATTGTGGCACCAGCACTTGAAAGATTGTCTTACTAGACTCGAAGCTCTCTCAACCCTGGACAGGTTGTTTGCAATTTGGACTAACTGGAGTTCCTTTGCTGTAGATGGTTTACATATGTGATTTCAAGTTTGCAAGGCTGGCTCTTGGGAGAGTAGATACTCAGATATAGAGTCTATATTCTATTTAGAAATCTTGTGTTCCCCTCCTCCTCCTCTGAACTATTGCTCCTGGCTACATATTAGAACAATAAGAAATCAAACTATTTGAAGTGTTAAGAAAAGTAAGAATATTTTTATGGCTTAGAAGTGGAAAGCTGCACTCTTGACCAGCATCTCAGAGACCGGTGTGGAAAGGAGGGAGACACCACAAATCATCAGGTGCAGTCCATCCAATGGGCTTCAGTCCAGTTTCTGTCTCAGCAATTGCATTTATAAAGCTTGGGATGACCCAAGGTTATGGTAGAAGAAATTTGCCCACTATTCTACAAAGTGGTATTGAACCTGGAACTACATGATTGTGAAGTAAACTTCTTCACCACATGGCCATGCCTGCTGTCACTTGTTTAGTGCAGATCCATGTCAGCTCTAATCAAGCAGACACCTATGGTCAAAAGCATGGTGGTATGTAATTTGTATATAAATATACTTGAAATATTTCAATATACAATTGTTGTACATTCAATTTATTATGACAACTGAGACACTCTGGAATACTTGGAAATGACAGTAAATTGTTCATGCTGTGAATAGCCTAGATTCTGAAAAGAAATTAAGTTGATATACTGTTTGTGTACAGATGATATATCATCTGTACACAAACAGTATATCAACTTATTTTGTTGTAATTTCAGTTGATTCAAGACGACCTTAAAGTGTAGCATGAAATGGAACAGGATTACTTAAATGATGCAGTAGGGTAAGAATAGCTGAATGTAAAATCAACAAAAATGATACAATTGGTGCTTATAATGTCTAACATCATTTACATTAAAATCTTAGCTGTTAATTCACAAGGAAAAAAAAAAAAACTAATAAAACCCGTGTGTTTGGGAACTTTAATACAAGCCATAAAATTAGCTATCCTTTTGAGTTTTAATTCTGCATTTTTTTTGTAGTTTCATAATAATGTCACTAGACTTATCTTTTAATCATTACAATGATTGAAATCATTCATGAAAGATCCATAAAATAACTCAACTAAGCTGTGTGTTGATTTAAAAGAATATAGCAGTGCAAATTAAGCTGGAGTTGGTTTCTTATTAATCATCACAACATTCTGGTGTGGGAAAATATATGTAAAGATGTGTCTGCTATACAGCATATTGCCAGTCCTATGAGACCCAACTGTAAATATGCTTTATTTTACAATCAAGACTAACACTTGTCTTAATGTATTAGTGGGAAAAAAAAAAATGGTTGAATTGGTATTTATTTGCAACATTGTTGTAACTTCTTTTTTTTGTAGGTATCTATAACCTTATCTATATTCTTTTCATATCTTAATCAAAACTATGAGTATGTTAAAAAAATAATTTGTATATAAAGAAAATTAATGTATGATTATTAAAAAGAGATTGGCTAATATAAGTGTTATCCTGTGATGTTGCATGCATTGTTATTAACTAATGCAAGCTGGTCCATTAAGATGTCATTAAAAAAAAAGGATTCAAACCAAAATGGCATAATTGTCAAAGCAAATCAGTAAATTGTCATCTCAAGTGAAATAATTCAGTCATTTACATAAAAAGAGGTGATTAGAATAGGCAAGAGCTCTGAAGACAAAATTACTTACGTAATCATGATTATAAATTTTTCCACCTCTCAACATCTTTTTATAATGGTTTCATACTAAGTTATCTTATTTGTGAGGGCAAAACTTATCAGGTCTAACTAAAAAATCTTCCCAAGCTATCATTAATGGTCCACAACTGCCTACCACTACCAGCTTGATGCCTCTTCTTTACCCAGCATGTGTGCGTGTTTGTCTGCGTTGTCTTCATGTTGACATTGCTCAAGCAACCGGTGTTGTTTATGTCCCACATAAGCAATAGGTTCTGCAGCTTAGCAGTTGATCAATGGAATAAGTCCCATACATAAAAATAAGGGTTAGCATCAGGAAGGGCATCTTGCTGTAGAATACTGCTTCAAAAAATTCTTGTCCAACCCATGACAGTATGGAAAAGTAGACATAAAAACAATGAGGATAATGATTCATCTCAACGATTTATTTGGTTCCATAATACTCAACTAGTTTCTACTTATTGCTATCATAACTATGCTTCTGACAGCTTTTTGTATGACAAAAGTTTCTCTGAAGAGGTAATATCTTGCCAAATCTCCCTCCACAATCAAAGCAATTATGCTTCACTTCCAGTGCTAAATATTATTTAAGTAATAAATTACCCCCCATGTCAAACCCTAGCCACAATTCTCTACCTTCAACATGTAACAATTTTATTGACTGCATTACTAATTACACTACAGAGCACCTGACATTCCATCTCAAATTAGGTACTATAAATTGTTTCTATTTTAACTAGTACTTTATCTCCAAGAGTTACTTAGTGCTAGTAAGAGAAGCTATTCTAATGTACAGCATAGCGAGATGTCCTATCTCGGTTCAATGTTTGCAACAATAAATAACTGCTTAATTCATAATTTGATGCATGGGGTTAATTCCTAATTTACACTGTAGTGAGTTCCTGTTCACACTATAGCTCACTGATCAAGACTGCTTTTTTGATCCTACTGAGCCTTTATGGCCTCTAGTAAAAATTTAATACCTCATCTTGGACATTACTCTAGGTTATCCTGTTGACATGTGCATACTTTCTAATATGCCAAACCTTTGTAGGTCAACAGATTCTTCAAAGGGAACTAGGTTATCAATATACAAGGAGAAACATCAAAACGATGATCCATTTCATTTCATGCCTTTTATGCTCATGGTTTTCAGAATCTTGTTTCTTTCTTAGCTAAGTAAATCTGAGGTTTACCTTCTAAGCAGAGTTCTTTGATTGCTCCTTATATTTCCAAAATCTGTTACTTAGCTTTTCTTACACTATTACACTGCCATGCTGCTAATTATCAAAGCTGGGCCATTCTTCCATTAACAAAACTATTCAATATGTGTCAGTTTCTGTCCATATAAGCAATTGCTAGCTGCATAAAAGCTGGTCCTCACAGAAGCATCTTTCAGTTTCCACACCACAATTCTTCAAACCTTTATTGTCAACTACAGATGTAAGTTAACTATTGGCTTCTTTTGTCTAGGTAGCATAAAATCCTATATTTTAGAATGGGTGGAGGGGTTGCATGGGAAGTTGTGGTGCTTAAGCCTTTCCAAAGGGCATTAGTAGTATAAAAAAAGTGAAATTGTTTCAAATGGAAATTGAAACTGTCAACTCAGTAGTTGCTTACCTTCTGTTTTATGGCATTTGCTGGTATAAGCTAAACAGGAAATGATCTTTTGATCAAGAAACAGCAGTTTGGCAAATGATAAACACAAGGCTGGAGTTATCAAAGAAAGAATAGGCTTTATATACCAAATTTATTCAGTAAATGAGCAAGTACATAGCACTTGATACGAGGTTTGTTGAAGTCCAGGCTGAAAGGACATTGTTGGCAACTGAGCCAGCACAATATAAGATCTATACAGAATTTTAAGACAGGACTGGACACAAAAAATGATGTAAACACAATGAAAAAAAAAAAAAAAAACCCTTTTCCAAGACATGACAGGAATATATAACACACATAATACACATAAATATGGACACAGACATTAATAGTCAGGAAAAAAGATGATGCTGAATGTCTGGGAACAGTGGTTGTAAGGAAGAGTTACAAGACAGATAAATAATGTAAAGAAAAAAGAAAATCAGTAAAATATATTTTCTTCAGTCTATCATTATTCAAATGCCAGTGTAGTTTTAGATCTGATGTAGAATATTGCTTGTTAAAATTAGAAATAATAACGGATAATAGTTTTGTCAAGAAAAATATTAACAGCTTTTAGCTGTTTTCTAAAAAAAAACCAAAAAAAAAAAAACCCTTTTTCAGATTATAGTTATTCTCAAACAAAAGGACAGTATAGAGGATTGAGCCATTCATTTGGTTTGTATATTTTTAAGATAAAAAGGTGATTAAAAATATACAGGACCATTTGGAGTTATTTTAAGCAAAACAGCATTGGAAAAACAGTCTTGGCACTAGAATTATTTTAAGAGATCAGTAGCTCTGCCCTGCAACCCGTTTAAGAAAAAAAAGTTGGCTGACAAATCATAATTCAATTTTGGGATTGCTGTCAAGATCATCTAATTCTACATCACTTAAATCAATGTCTTCTTCTTGAGGAAGCTGTAAGAGAAAAAATATAAACATGAATTTAAAGAAAAAAAACAACCAGCATATCTTTTAGCAAAACTGATGTGTTAAATTAAAAATCTGGGTATCTATCTATATAACTAAATCATTCAGTATGAGCCAACGAGGGAGCCTCTGGTCGCCTGACCTGCTAGAAATAGCAGTCAAATCGTAAATCACACATTATCATCTTAAAAACAAAGGAGATAAATAATGTGCTTCTAGATACACTATGCCTAAAAATAAAATGGGATACCTTTGATCACAGGTTTGCTCGATCAAGGTTGACCTGGGGCTACACACCAACAAAACCTAACTTGTTCACTAATAAACCTAACCCTTCTTTTTAGAGTCATACATGGCCTGAACCACTATTGTGAGACATTTATTCAATAAAGTCAAGTCATATGCCTGTATGCACACACAGTTTTATAAAGTGCAACATTTTAATGGCCTGATTTCTCAACAATTCAATTGAAATTTTGCCTACAGAGCCTATTAATCCACCATTAAAGTTGGTTTTAAGGTTATTAAAACTGCTATTCTTAGGCTAGATAGAAGCGGGACTTCATATTTAGCAATATAATTCATTGATAGTATAGCCTGTTGTGTGTAACACTATATGGAATATTAAACCAATTTTCAGCTTTTGAAAAGGTTTTAGGAAAGCTAAATTTTCCCTATAGGCCCGCATAAGTTCTTTTTTTTTTTGTGCTATCGAATCATGTCTTAATAAAAAAAAAAGTCACTTGACTGGCTTACTAGAGATGCCAAGATAAAAAAGAGAAACCAATGAGAGAGATTGCAAGCAGTGTAGCATACGATCGCTGCTGCTGGTCACACTATAATTATATATATATATCATCATCATCATCCAGGGCAAATAGATTCGTGGATAGTAGATAAATGGGAACTTAGCAGAAGTATACTGAGAGAAAGGCCCAGTGTGCATAGGGAGATGGGTCTTCACTGCATGTTGCCAATCCTCATGGTTCTGTGTCATCTCTTCTGTGAGGCTCAGCATCCTGAGATCAATCTTTACAACTTCATACATATATATATATATACACACACAGATTTGTGGCGAAATATATTTGATAGTAATGGATAAGTATTATCTACAGTTAAAAATCACCCCAAAACCAAACATGCTATCTATCACATGTGACAAATGTGATAATCTTTTAATATTTATAGTGTGCTTTAGTAATTTAAAAAATGTACTCTGCCCTAACACACACACAAAAGTGTAAATGTCACAGCATGTTTAATTTGGTGAGCATGTTATATTTCTCCCACCAAAGATATTTTTTAGCATATGTATGTGCATAGAGGTATGCAAATATAGGCATCTTAGTTACTTAGAATGAACCTGCTTTTAAGTATTTTAGTTTCTTTCCTGTTGTCTAAGACAATAATTATAATTAGAATCCACAACAAAGAAACATCAGCCTCTACAAGGCTCAGGTAAGATCCACAATGGGATGGTGTTGCTGATGATACACAAATAGCCAATACCACACCCAAAAGAAGACCATTTGATTGATTGGCAAAGATTTAGTCGCAAACATGCTTCAACCACTAGCCCACAGACATACCATTTCCTCTCTGTGTCTTATATCACTAAAACAATGGCCTCTGCTCTTCTGAATGAGCTAGCTGCATACCCCTTCAAATAGGAACCACTTGGCCCACCCATATACCTTACTGTGTCACTTCCCATACTCTGCACTAAACATTTTTTCCAGTCTGGGAGGTCCTGCAAAGGTCATCGACACAACTCATCTGACTAACTATATATATATATATATATATATATATATATATATATATAGTGCCATGATAAAATGCACCCAGTACACTCTGCAAAGTGGTTGGTGATATGAATGGTATCCAGCTGTAGATAGTGCCATGATAAAATGCACCCAGTACACTCTGCAAAGTGGTTGGTGATATGAATGGTATCCAGCCGTAGAAAATCTGCCAAATGAAACGAGACATGAGCCGCTGGCCTGTCTAAGAGTGATGACTACAAATGAGGACCTGACTGTTCAAAATCACCTATCTGACCCATGCTAGCATGGAAAGCGGATGTAAAAAGATGAAGATGATATATCAACTTACTTGGATTACCTGCAAGATCTTTTTACTTTAGCAATTTTACAAACAAATTTAATATCTTGCTCGCATTAGCTAACAGAAGGCAATGCATTAAAGTGTAATATTTATCTAAATATTTACTTCATTTCACATGTAAAGTTTGCTATTTTCTTTAGCTAACCAAGACATTTGTTATTAAAATGTTATTTAAAACTTGAGGTAACAATATAAATATGGATTAAAACAATTAAGAATATACCTCTTTATCTTTTCCATCCCATGCTTCAATATCCAAAACGTCAGGTAGTTTGGCATTTCGCAGTGGAACAGTTGAAGACTTTCCATATAACAAGTCTCTGTAAAACGATATTAAAGATTAGCAAAATGGTTTAGGAAATATTGTCCAAATCAGACAGTTTTTACAACAGTTGGTATGACATATAGTAACAACTTATTGTTTAGATAGCAACACAAAATAAGTGTATAATAAGTTTAAAAAAAGGTACTGGTAGTTTTTATTGTACATTAACTTTGACTATTCATATTTTCCTTTATTTCTACAGAAAATGAGCACCATAGTATTGTGTACCCGATTTGGACCATTAAAAGCATATAACTCAGTTTGCATCATTGATAAAATGCTTAATTACATCAACAGAATTAATTTCATCCAAGATAACTTGGTCTCAACTTACCTGAAAAACTCATTCAAGCCAGTTGCAGAGAATGATCCTTTAAGTGGAGAATATTTCATACTACGGTGGTTCAAAGCAACCATTGCCTACAAAACAAAACAAAAAAACTCTAAATAGTACAACTTAATCCCAATAAAATTCTGTTAATAATTTTTCTTTTAGATAGATTAGTTTGTACCCCAGATATCATTTTGGCTTACCCTTTCAGAGTTAGAAAAAAACAAAAACAAAATGACAACATAGCTAATTTTCAGTAAGTTTATAAAAACTTGTGTTCAATTAGTTGAGATAAGAGAGGCTTCTAACACTGCTTTCCAATTGTATATTCCACCACACACACCTTTCATTTGCTCTGCTGCCATTAAAAAGGTCAGTAGGTTTTTCTTAATTAACATGCAGTAAATTGTATTATTTCGACAGACATATTGAATTTCTAAACATTACACTTAACTATCTCTATTGTAATGTTAGATTCACTTTTCTTTTTTAAACAAATTATTCTAATTTAAAAGCATATTGCATTTTTACAAGAGAAAAACAAACAAACAACTTTTTCATACACATAATTCTAATATAATTATTGTACACTTCTGAGATATGTGAATAAATATTGTAATTTCTGTCTATTTTTTAAATCCAGACTTTGAACATTTTATCACTGTGGATTCTGCCTCAACGATGTCAAACATTTTAGTAAAAACAATTATTTTTAATAACTAGTGACATATCAGCCTGTTGGTGACTTGGACTCTTCAAATTTATTTGATTTATTTCATTCATTAAACATTTTTCACTTAACTACAGATTGCCTATGTTTTTTGGTTAATTTTCAAAATAATTAAGATTTTGGAGGAGTTTAGTGGTTGAAATCAATAAAAGAGTAATGAATTGATATTTGAGAACTTATTTATCATCATTGTCATTGTAGTTATAATGTCTGTATTTCCATGCTGGAATAAGCTCATCAGGTCAGCAGTATGGTAAACTGCTACTTTTATTCACACTACATCTCATCTGAGGCCCAAGATGACTTCTTCTCTTGGTCTTCCCCTAGCATGGCTACCTTCCACTGTCAGTGTATAGCTCTTCCTTCATCATGTCCATACCGAAGCAGCTGATTCCTTAGCTGCTTTTAGTTCACTTGTGCTCTGCCTTATGGATTTCATCCCATATTATAATGAATTCACTTATGAAAAGTAGATTGTTAACATTTTGAAAGTAATCGATGTATCTACCATTTTTTTTATTAGTATAATTAGGTACACTTTCTATAAAAGATTTTTTGAATGGGATTTTAATCTAATAAGACTAATGTTAAAACGAAAAATCCAACAAATTACTCACAGGGTAGCCAAAGCCTCCAATACCAAATGCTTCTTCTAATTGGGGTTGAGATGCAGCTTCAGCCCATACCCATCTGAAATAGAGAAAATAGAAGAGGGTTACAATTAAGAGATGTGAAGATAGAAATATAATTGAAAGCTGCTGTGATAAGCATTGAAAAATTTAGATTTCTTCAGAATAAATGAAAAATAATCAGAAAAATGAGATTTTATTATTTGAAGCATAAACTTTCTATGTCAGCATAACTGAAAGGATCCACAAACAATGTGCTTTTTACTTTCAAAGTATTTCATAGTTGAGTTGTTTACAAATACTATGCAGTGAAACTCATGTATTTTTAGATACGTAAAATGCTGTTAAAAGAGCCAAACTGTTTGCAGTTGATTACTTACATTGTACACAAGGCAACAAGTTTTGGGAGAGGGTATAATCGATTATATCAATCCTACTACTTGAATGGTACTTACTTCATCAACCCTGAAAAATGAAAGACAAAGTTGACCCCCAGCAAGATTTGAGCTCAGAACATGAAGAGATGTAATTAAATACAAGACATTTTGTCTGTCACTCTACAGGTTCTACTATCCTAATAATTGTTTCTACCATAGGCACAAGGCCAAAACTTTGACGTAAGTGGGGGTGGGGTGGGTGGGGGTTTTATTCGATTAAATCGACCTCAGTACTGAACTA
>JAOPJM010001463.1:9630100-9640202 GCA_027124095.1 Muusoctopus leioderma | reverse complement strand
ATACATACATACATACATACATACATACATACATACATACATACATACATACATACATACATACATAAATACATATAAACACACACACACATATTTATATATATATATATATATATATATATATACTTACTAAGGGCAATGGCATTAATCAAGAAAATATTATCTGATTATAGAAGTTATCACACTAAATATTTTCTGATATATTGATGAATTATTTAAACAGATTTTTATGTGCTATATTGTCTTGTTTACTCTTTGTACGTCCATGTTACTGAAATTATTACTGATGTTAGTGGCTTCTGTTTACTGTGTCTCTATCATGTTTTCAATGTGTCTCTTTGTATAAGCCAATGCTTTTATTAACCTTAGTAATTCTGCTTTAGACGCTTTCAAGCATGAACCATTAATAGAAAGCTTAACAAAAAATATAATACCAAAAAACGCAACTTGCATGTTTATAGCTGTGTATGTGTATGTCACTTAACAATCTCTTGCGTTCTCCAGTATGCACATACGCTTACAAAAAAATATATATGCAATTTCAATCTGTAGTCGGCACTGTATGAATTGAACATGAGTGTCTGACGTCTGCAAGCAGAAGATGTTTGCCTCGTCGGGCTGCCTCCGATTCAACTGCTCCCAGTAACCAGGGCTTACTTCCATTCTTGCAGTTCGCTACTCTGGCTGGGATACACCTTCACGAGAACTCGGGGGCCGTCGGGGGGTTCGAAGGCCCCCTGATACCGACATATATGGCATCAAGGACGAGAAATAATTTTGAAGGTAAGAAAATAGCAAATAAATAAATGAATAATTAATTGAGTAAATGAATTACATAAACATACAGTGAAACGTCATAAATCCAAAATTCAAAATGGCCTTGCTTTTTAAGATGTTAGATCGTAGGTAACAACAGAAAGTATCACTTAAAGTTACCCTTTCTTCATATTGACAAACCAATGTATCGTTAATCTAGGAAGTGGGTATTTATATGTTCTCTCTTTCGAAATGTTGGATATAGCTTCAAAGTAAATGTTATATACTAATATTTTATGTCTAAGAACGTTATAGTTGAGATAAAATCGCAAGATTTTGCATTCACTCCATTTTTATTGTCTGGTTTTGTCGGAAGGAAGGAGCTGTGCGCATGGCCTTCGTAGGCTCTCCTAGACCGGTGAGATCGACACGGTTAATCATCCTCTTGAATATTTGCAAATCGGCGGCTTTAAAAAGACATGTGCTGGGATGGAATTCCAGTGGGTCGGCATCCTGGGGAGGTAGGTGTGTAATGTTTAGTATGGTGTCTGGTGGGGTGTATTCAATACGGATGGCGAGAGGAGAAGAAATGAGTGAGTCGCGAGTGCCTGAGTAGATGTGGTACATAACCAACCAGTTCTAAACAGCAGAGGCTACTGTAGTAGTGATAAATTAGGCAAAGAGAGAAGGCAGCAAGTCTGTGGGCCAGAGGTTTGCTTGCTAATTGTATTAGTGGCGTAAGGGAAATAAAGCAGTTTCAGTTTCGAATCGAAATCCGAGTTTCGAATTAATGTTTTTAAAGAAATGATGCCTAAACTGCGCCTCTTTATGCCTGTAAAACTAAACGATTAATTTATCTTTGATGATAAGAATCCAATAAATCATTTTATTATAGGTGGACCGCTGAAGCAGTCGTATTCTTGTAGCGTATAAAAGTACCAGCATGGCACATTTCATTCCACTTCAAACTATAAGTATGCTCAAAAGAAGGTGAAGTCAGTTCTGCAAGCTAATGAAACACACCCTAACAATATATTTCTGCTGCCACTTTTTACAGTGTTGAGCTGTAATTGTATCCAACACATAGTGCATAGTTAAATGCAGGTACATTTAGTCAACGAAAGAGAAGTGTCTTGGCCTTGAACACATCACAGTTGATGATGAAAGGATACGAACAATATCATTGTATATCAGCTAATAGTCCGAAATACTTTCGACTCGGGTCACCTTTTCATCTAAACAAGACGAGACTCATGAGAATTTCTGAAAATGATTAAAATGAAGGAAATTGAAAAAACAAAATATTTTTACTGAATGTCACATTCGTCCGACGTAAAACGAAGCGATTCACTTAAAATTGAGAATCGAAACTGAGTCACATATTCGTTTCGCCGAGACTTTACCATGGGGCTGCAGTAGTATGTGAGATGTATCAATATAAATAACATTATTTCTCCTGAATCCTACTTAGAGACTACGATTTCTCTAACAGAGTTGTAATCGATTTCAATCGCATGATTGATTATCACATCAAAATAAGCGTTAATGTTAGCCTAACAAATGAAATCGCATTTTGTTTACAGAGTTGTCGATTCCACAGAGACTTGTACATTAAGCACGAAGTCTGCATATCTATTCGGAATTATTGATGAAAACAAAACCCAGCGTTAGTCTACATTAAAAGTGGTAGCCACGGAATAACAACTCCTCAAAATATGCTGATAGCTGAGTCAATAATGTGCCAAAAGTACAGGCCGAGTGTCGTCTATGTGTATCTCGTCGCCAGCGCAGCAAACTGTTATTGGCCAATAGACTTAACTTTCAACTGCTCAGTTCACTTAGCTGTAAATAGAAGTCACTCAGTGTTTCACTGAGAACTGGGTTCTACTAAGACGGTTTTTATTGGTTAGTCAAAGGAGAGAGGGCAGCACTAGTGAGAGGACGTGAAGAAGAGAAGAAGTTATCCTTATACCAGAGACCTGGCCTGAGAGCTTGCAGCAGAGTGGACACCGCTAAAGACACCCTAAGACGAGGTGAAGGTGTTAAACCGGGCGCCGCTCCCTCACTTTTACACAATTTCCGTCTACTAAATTTAACTAACAAGGTTTTGGTTGATCCGAGGCTATGGCAGAAGACACTTGTCTAAAGTATCGTGCAGTGGGATCAAACCTGAAACCACAAAATTGGGAAGTGAATTTATTAACCACACAGCTATGTCTGTTTGCACTAAATAAAGTACATGAACTTAAAATCTTCAGTGCTGACACTACAACTCATTTACAAATGTTCATTTGCCAGCATCATCATAGTTGATTTTTGGCGGCTCATAGTAAACTTATGTGAGCTCATTGTGCTTTTTCTTGATGTATTAATGTTATGGGTAGTGAAACTATAACCCCCAACATTCTTTCTTTCACCATTATACATCGCTAACTACAGAGGGTAATGTTTTTTTTTCATGGAAGTACGTAAGGCCAGATATGCGGCGTAATAAAATATTTGTCAATTAAAAGTCAATGAAGGGTTAACAATGTCTTTACCCCACCTCTACTAAAATTTGTAGACTTGAGCTTATGCAAGTAATCGATTATGCAGTAATCTAGCCCCACTCTGTTCTCACCAAGATAAGTATTGTTATATTGCTAGGTCTGGTAATAACATCTTTTAATTATCTTCATGCCTTATTTTGATTGTCTAATTTTCTAAACTTTTCAAGGGTGCAGGGAGGCCTTGTAAGGTGATAGAGCAAGATGTGTACCACTATCGCTCGACTCCATTCCATGCACCTCCCTCGCTTCCTGTCATCGTCTCTGCTAAGTTTTACCCCCAGACTCCATACTAAAATTCACTCGTTCCTTCCCAGAACTACGACCTTCTGGAGCTCACTTCCAGCCATATATATCCTACAGGCATCAACTTGCAGATGTTCAGCAGACATCAACCAAATAATTCTTACTTGGCTTGGAGGGTCTGTAAAGGCATTAGGTGATGCCTTTCTTTCACGGACTAAATTATATTAAAACGAAATTTATTTTCCTTTCAGAATTCGAAGCAAGCTTTGCAAGTGATACGTGTCAACTCTTTTAGCGATATGTCACTTAGATAAATACCAATAATATATGTGTCCATTGAATCGAATATACGTTGTTCTGGCTAAAATTGGAAGAAACTTGTCTTCAGGTTTGTTTAAAGGCAAACATTTTATAGCGCCTTACTGGCTATTGGGTTTAATTATATCTCAGTATTGTAGATGTTAAATAAATAGGTGGACTGGTTAAATAGATAGCTGGAATTAAATAGATAGCTGGATGGGTTAAATAGATAGCTGGAATTAAATGTTAAGTAATGTGATCATTTGACATTTTGATTCGTAAGCACAGTACTACATCATCTCGACTAGCTGTGTCTCTCATACCGAGTCTTACTTTGGCTTAAATCTCAAGGAAATTAAATAAAACAATTTTATTCTTTATATTATCATCATAGCTCTGATTCACAAAAGAGCGGAAATCGGTTGCTGTGAGCAACGCACGAGAAAATGCAACAAGTTGGAACTGAAACCAGGTTAAATATCCCTTTCCCTCAAAGTCTAGTACCCGTATCTCAATTGTGTTGGATGTGAAATGTATTCGGTCTAATCTAAAACAGCATTTAACTGGTACTGTATTAATTAACGGAGAGATCGACGAGATTTATAGCCAGAAAAATAATTCAGTGAACTAGATACTATAAAGAAACTAAAGAACAAAACACAAATCCTGAATGTCCCCTTCTAACCTGTGCACTTACTATCATATTAGTAAAACTCGCTATGTGATGAGAAATAAGATTTTATAGTATTGTGGTATAGATATTGAGGTATTGTATAAATAACGTGCTATCATATTGACATATGTCTCAGATATAGTGGTATTATATATGTATATCATTGTGCTATTACATTGATACCATACTGTTGCATAAATACTGCGGTGTTATATAGATATCGTGGCATTATAAAGATCATGTGGTATTCTATAAGTATAGTATTGACAACGATCGTTAATTGCTGTAGAAGAAGTACGTCAAAGAATATGTAGAGCTAAATGGAGAGTAAATCTACATCGCAGACCCGGTTTGCGGGTATATTAATACCATATATCATGTAATTATTTTGAACACGATTCTTTGTGGTACTGTATGTTAAGTATCTAGAAAACATTTTCAGGAACAATGGATTGGTTTCCCATAGTTTGCATGAAATATGATTGTTACCAGATCTGGTACCTTTTCATTCACAATGTTTTTCACAGAAAACGTCTGTATCATAATTAATGAATCAGGAGTTAGTTATCCAATATATCATCCATTCAGTCTTTTCATTGCTACATATCCATTATATAAAATAAATGTATAAATACGGTCTATAAGAAAATGGGTGCAGAGATTTATCAAATTTATTTGAATAGTTTCAAAGACTTGATATGTTATGCATGCCTTCTCAATGTCTTCATATGAAATGAAAATTACTTCAACTGAGCATTCAAACTGTATCGCGGTCTTGAATTACCGGAAGCTATCTGATGCTCTACGAAGCAAACAACAACCCTTGAGTTAATAATGATAATAGGTACAAGCGCTAAAAGTAGGCCAGATGTTGCAAAAACAACCGCCTGGAAGGCATCAGGCCATGATATGATTCCCCAAAATTCTGATTAAAATATTTAACAGGGATACATAAAGTACTAGTAGAGATGTATATATAAGGGTAATATTTGCCTGTCTTGAGGTCTAGAGTAATGTTCAGGACGTCGACCAGGCCCATGTGTCAATGCAGGGGGCACCGCCCTTGCATGCCTGCCAAAAATGAGATCGCTAATCAACGTCGCCTCCTTTCAGCAGTCGAATAACGTGCAGATATATTCACCAGCGATACAATTTTGTAACCCAACAACACCATGCCGTCAAACTTGCCTCGCGATGCAGCAGCAGCGGAGACAGTCTACATCTGATGTTGCTGAAATGTCATTCTTCATCTTCCCAGACAATGCGGTGCCACCGGCCTGTCCGTTTCCCCCACGTGGACGTGTATACAAGCGAATTGATGTCGCGACGCCACCGAACTCCAACACTTTTCCCCAATGCATCTGGGGAGATAAACGCACATCTTTTCGTCTACGAAACTTAAAGTAATGCGTGACTAAGTCACACTGTGAATATACGGATATCATGCTCCCACAATATGTGTTGAGTGCTCTTTTCTTTTGTTTGTACACATACATGTATATATATATATATATATATATATATATACATATATGTGTGTGTGTGTGTGTGTGTGTGTGTGTGTGTGTATGTGTGTGTGTGTGTGTGTTTATGTGTGTGTTTGTTGTAAAAGGAGGCGCCAAGATGTCACCAAATTGTAGGGAAGGAAAATAGCTGTTGTCAATAATAGGTTGTGTGCTCGAAATAGCAGTCGAAAAAACAAACGGGAGGCGTTGTTCGATTAAATTAGGCCTTTAATTCGCTGACAAAGTTAATATGAATAAACCACATTAACATACAGTATATTTCAATACTAAAATTCTTGAGAAGTTGAAAGTTGGTTGAAAAAAAAGAACTTATACTTCAACATACTTGAATCCCTTTTCGAAGTCAATTCACGTTCGAAGTAAACTGGAAAGAGTCGTAATGACAGTGGCTTTCATGTACAAGCCGTGTGCTTGGTCATGAAAACGACAGTGATTTGTATGACTGGAGAGAGTTGATAATCGTGGCTTCCAGGTGTGGAGTAGCCGGTCATGACACAAGTCGACGAATCTCGGCTGAAAGCGAGCCGCAAGTGAGAGGTGAGATCGAGAAGGGTTTGTGCGGCGAAAGATCTCCTCTGTCTGACTGAAGTAAATCAGCTAATTTACGTAGGCTCCAGAGGTCAGTTTTATAATATTCAATTCAAAGAATCAGAGAACGTATAAGCACGCTTGGCAATCTTGACTTCGGTGCCAAAATGCTATAGCAATCTAGGCGGTTATTTAATACATAGCGTTACAATTGGTTATTTAATACATAGCGTTACAATTGGTGCCAAAATGCTATAGCAATCTAGGCGGTTATTTAATACATAGCGTTACAATTTGTGAACCCATCTGCCAATATTGGTGAGCAACATGACAGCGTATATGTGTGTCTGTGTTTGTGTGTGTGTGTGTAATAAAACAACACATTATTAAACATTAACATAATGAAAAATAACATGACATGATACAATAGCAAGTATTGCTATGCATATATATATATGTGTGTATATATATATATTATTATATTATGTTACTTGTTTCAGTCATTGGACTGCGGCCATCCTGGGGCACCACCTTGTAATACATATTTATATATATATATATATATATATTAATATACATACATGTATAAATAAACGTCAATGAATAGTCAAGCAAAAAGAAACATCTCTAACGTTTCGGCCGTTGTCAGAAAAACATGTGCAAAATATATATATACAGATATATGCATATATATGTACATTTAAAGATGAAATTATAATTTGATGTCATATAAGAAAAAATGGTCCTTTACCACTTTGAATAATGTTTAAAATATCTTAAAGGTTTAAATGTTTCCGAATCGAAATTTATGAGGAATATGTTCACAAATAAAATTTCTAAACTCTCGGATTTGCAAAGCTGGCAGACATTCTTGTTATTGGTCTATGACGTGGTGCAGGAAAGAATTTCCCATTAAAGATTGTAATTAATATTTTTCGTAATCAGTGCCCAGATGTACTTCCAAACATATGTGTGATTGCTTCTGTTCTGGTTTCGAAAGAATTATGAATACTCATTGAACCATAATTACACGGAGTTAGCTGTCCGATATTTTCGATACAATTTTCATAATTTTTGTGTTTTGGTGGGAAATATTTTATTAGCAGTAATGAAACATATGTAGCGATTGACGATTGAAGAGGAATACATATGTTATATTGAAATCTTATCTTATCGTTATTTCTATATATATATATATATTTATACATATACATACATACATACATATATATATACATATATACATATACATATATATATTAATACATATATACATATATACACACTATATACATTCACTCACACACACACAGATACATATATATATATATATATGGCCAAGCGTCAACACTATATAACATGAAAAGACCATAAAGATAATTGTTTTAGGTAACGTAACCTATCATGCTAAAAGTGAATTAGGTAAAATTTGTAAAACTATACTAGGATCTATCAATAAGATAGTTACACAAGACGCAGGACTACCGCTGCGAAACAATAGTATGTCGGTAATCAAATGGTTTTATAACATATATGAAATATCCAACTGTAAATTCACTCAGTTTGATATAGTTGAGTTTTATCCATCAAACACAAAGCATCGGCTCCTAAAAGTGTTAGAGTTTGGCAAAACATTTGCCGATACTGACATTAGAATTATATTAAATACCCGAAATCATTACTTTTTCATGACGATTCTTGTTGGGTCAAACGAAATGACGACGAAGATTTTGCTGTGGCTATGGGGAGCTACGATGGTCAGAAGTTTGTGAACTAGTGGGCCGTTATATTTTAGTCTCACTCCGAAAACAATTCCCTCACTTAGATCTAGGTCTGTATAGAGATGATTGTTTAATCTTATCACGTCTCTCCAACGAACATACTCTAGATAGACTTAGAAAAAACTTAATTGAAACATTTAAAGAATTTAATCTAAAAATAACAGTGAACAAACACATCAAGATTGTAAATTTTCTAGGTATAACTTTAAATATAAATACAGGTAAATATCTACAATATAGGAAACCCTATGAAAACCTAATATATATAAATAAACTTTCTAATCCCACGCCTGCAGTTTTAAAACAACGTAGTTAATAACATTACTTGACGGATTGTTAACATCGGATTTTATGAACAATCCTTTAACAATGTCACCTATTACTATAATGATGCCTTAGCGCAGAGTGGTTTTAAGGATACAATACAATATTTACCTAATACTAGTAACACCCATACGAAAAGAAATCGAAATGTTGTTTCTCATATAGCAAGACACTTTCTAGGCCTAATAACTAAATATTTCCCCGACTCACATAGATATCATAAACTCTTTAACCAAACTACTGTAAAAGTTAGTTATGGTTGTACTGAGAACCTCGTCACTTTAGTATCAAAGATGCAGAGAAAAAATGTTTCGAATGCAAACATATATAGAAATACAAACACAAATACAACCTTGAACACATACACTAACACAAATATATGCGCAGGTGAAACTTCGAACAAAAATACTGATATTGGCACAAATACAAATAGAAATGCCAACACAAAAAATATAGATACATCCATATGTTCGAGCACTGATACAAACGCAAACCCAAATACAAGCATAAATACAAATATGAATACAAACACAAGCACACACGCAGAGACAAGTATGAACACAAACACGAATACTACCATAAATACAAGCAGATATGCAAACACAAATATAGTCACATGTACAAATAGTAATACATGTATAAGCAAAAATGCATACACAAATACAACTAGAAACACAGACATAGCAACACTCACAAATACATCTAGAAACAGGTCTGACGCTACTATTTAACTGCAACAATATGTCTGCTTGCTCACTCAACGGAAGGTGTATCAATAAGGCAGTAGTATATCGTGCCAAGGTCACTTTGTCACACGACATGGACAGATATTATATCGGCCTCACAGCTAACAACTTTAAAAACCAGTATAGCCAGCACATATTCACATTCCGTCTTCCAGAGCATAGCAACGATACATTATTGGCAAAATATATCTGGTGCTTAAAAGATATGAACGCAGAACCCATCAGGTTAAGCTAGTCAATAATCGAGAAAGCACATCTATGCATAAACGGATCTAATAGATGCCAAATGTGTCTGGCCGAAAAATTCTATAATCTAAAAGATCACTCACTACTAAATATAAAATCTGAGTTGGTGTCCAAGTGCGACACGAGGACAGCATCTTAGAATTCCAAATGCACTAGATATCTGAAATCCTTATCCTCCGAATATCTCCACACATATTATAAACTGGTAAATAGTGAAGAATTATATGATTTAATTTTTGTTGGTGTTTTCATCTATATAACTAATAAACTATATATTTTTACAATTACAACAACTTTATAATATTGTTAATTTTATCTTCATTACTAGGACCTTGTGGCCAATAAAAGAAATCATTATTATGATTATTATTATTATTATTATTATTATTATTATTATTATTATTATTATTATTATTATTATTATTATTAT
>JAOPJM010001463.1:9371437-9385098 GCA_027124095.1 Muusoctopus leioderma | reverse complement strand
ATGAGATGGAAAGGCACTGTAGCAGGTTGTTGTCTCGTTGTGTTGGTGGCTTGGTAGTAGCAGAGTTAAGCACGTCTTCTGTGTTGTACGTCCAGGAAGCAAGAGACTGAGCTTGTGTGGATACGTCTTGCTCTGTTGAAGGCCAGACAGGAAAAGAGACTGAGTGAAAAGTCACAGGCCTGAAGTTCTCTGTCTCCCTCTAGCGGTGGAGTTCTCCACCCCTAGGGGAGACAATTTTGCTGCTCCTGATTACTCAGGCAAAGGGAGACAACTGCTACATGTTCGAGTGTTACGCTTTTAACAACCTTAACTAAGGAACGAAATCAAAGACATAATCGAAATTTTTAACATAATGAAACAAGTTCGAGTGCTGCGCGTTGAACAACCTTAACTATGAAACGATATCGGAAGACATAATCGATTTCTTTAACACAATGAAGCAAGTTCGAGTGTTACGCTTTCAGCAACCTTAACTATGAAACGAAATCGATGACATAATCGAAATTTTTAACGTAATGAAACATTGTTATGACGATCTATAAATTTATAAATCCAATATATATTTGGTTGGTGATAGGACTTGCGATAGGTGATAGGACTTATGTATATATATATATATATACATAATATATATATATATATATATATAATATATAAAATATACCTAGTACAAAATCAGTAAAGTATTTTCTTATTCAAAATTACTGAGAATTAACAATTAGAAAATAGCTGATAGTTAATATACTTTCTACGGTTTGCAGGGATCAATGGGTGTGATTTTATTCATCTCGACATGACACAGTTGCTAAAGTTGTTTGAAAACTTTTTACTACAAACAAGATTTAAGAATGAAAAATGACACTATCGCCCCCTGCTGGCTGTGCCTTTCAAGTTAGTTTTTACCTCCCTTGGATACACTTGTAGACATACGGAACGCTGTTTTAGTTTCTCGTTTAGCAAGATGGCGACTAACAAGAGACGTCAAGATGAAAAACACCTTAAAATGTTACGTGATATGGTTGCGCTTTCTCAAAATAAACAGTGCTTTGACTGTCACCAACGTGGACCAACCTATGTGAATATGACTATTGGCTCTTATGTTTGCACGTCATGTAGTGGTATTCTGTAAGTACACACACTTATATATATATATATATACATCATACATTACTACCTCTTTCTATTTTCTTTCCCTCATCAAATAATGCTTTATATGCTGTCTTCATTTATAAATTCCTCTTTTCAGGAAAATATAAAAAACAAAAACATTCGCTTCGTTATGGTTATTGACACATTCTGTCATTTGGAACGTATTTGTTATTCATATATTTATCATATCAGAACATTTTCCCCATTTCTTCTTTTCAGAAGTCAGTATTATAAAACGTAGTAGTAAACAGAAGCCAGAAATTTCTAGCGAAAACTTAATTACTGTTTATGTTTCACTGATCTTGTTTGTCACAATGTATTACTCTAAGTGTCCCAAACGTCAACTAAATTGTTATCTCTTACTGTCGTAATCACCATGTACCCCATGTACTATAGTTAAAAGGTAACTAACACATTATAATTGTTCCGTTTCTATTCGTCACACCTCTTTAAATTCACTCACTCATTTACGTATCTCAATTCAATTTTTTGAAACATTTATCTAAGATTTTGTTGAAATATTTCTACATGGGCGATTAGCATCTTGGGTCAGTTCAGAATTTGTCCGCACAATAGCCTAAATATTTTATATAATTTGTGTCTAATTTTCGTAAGAAATATATTGCTTCAGAGAAAAGAACAAGAAACAATATATATTTCAGCTACTTGGGTTAAATAAGCAGTTTAATGTGAAGTACAGTGTAGTCTTTCGGTAAACAAGCATCAAGTTTTTTTCTTTTATTTTGCTTTTCTTCTCTGCCGGTAACAATTTACACTATTGATGCCAAATGTAAATTGGCTAGCTCGCATATAATATATATGTATATTGACATGTGCATCATGCTTTGATTCTATGTACTTTAGTTGAATTCGTGTCTTGTTTTTCATTGTGTATGCGACGAAGAATTAATAAGTTAACCATCACCAACAGAGAATTAATTGTAAACCATAGATTGAAAGAAACTCCCCCTTTTTGCTACTGGACAGTTAGATTGTCGGAAGTGGTTGCCAGCTCATACTTCCGGTTAATTTTTTGATCGGGATCTCATTGCAACAACAGCTGTCTTCGGAAGAAACAGTTGATGCTTACGTCACACCAAAATCGAAAGATTATTAAACACTAATCTCAGATATGCTAATCAGACTAGAAAGACTACATTGAAAATATTGTGATTGAGCAAAAAGAATGTGATATCAATTTCAGTCGAAAAGCGTGTAGGTCAGCCAGCTACCTTTGCTTTAGGCATCATCATCCACCCACTAAGTTAGCTTAACAACATTTTGGAATTCGAAGTATGTTCCCATAAGTCTTTAACTAAATTCTTTCTTTCTCTCTCTCTCTCTCTCTCTCTCTCTCTCTCTCAACTTCATGTAGAATGATGTTAAACATCAGATTGCTGAACACCTTCTTCTGACGTATGGTTAGAAAATAGCTTGCCTTTGTTGTTTTTGTTTTTTTTTACCCTTCTCCCTCCAGCATTGTCTAGATCAGTATTTCTTAACCTTATTTTTCTGTTCCCCCCCCCCCCTCATTGCCAGTCCATCATCCCGGTCTCCCCACCACCACCACCACATACGATACGAAAAAAGTAGTCTTGTGTACAACTCAATTTATAGCATAACATTAACAGCCTTATATTAATTTAACATTAGCATCTTTAAAATCAACAGCATTAAAGAAATTAAATCTAGCAAAACCAGTGCGAATAATAAAGAATTTTTAAATCTAAAAACAATTTCGCCACTGGAATCCCCAAATAAACCCTCAGGAAACTAACCACCTAAATCAAATTATCCGACATGCACATGTTTTCTATGAGGTAATGGATGAGAGTAATATTCTGAGAGGCAATGGTTTTATTTAATTATTTATAGAGAAGTCTTTTGCTATATTTCTCATTATTGAAATAATTATGTATCATCTGATAGTAGTTTGTTACAAAAGTGGAAAAGTATTTTAATTTTAGGCTGCTACTTTTTGTCAAATTCATCGTCGTCATTATCATTATTTTTCATCCGCTTTCCATACTGGCATGGGTTGGACGGATGATTTCGGCTCGAGTCAATTCCTGATTGGAGTCACCACTCTCAAATTAAATGTGTATATTTTAAAGGGCTATCTGTGTTTATATTATTAGGGAAAGAGCCAATTAAAGAAATTGGAGAACTCGACAGAAATGGACAATGTTTTGTGTTGTGGTACTAGTTAGGACACACACATGAGTTTGTTATCACATTGTTTTAAAAAGCAAAACGATTTGTTATTCGATTTCCAGCACATTGGTCTTGAGTTTGGTTCCATTATTGCATATTTGTAGCACCCTATCCAATGGAGACATTTCATCTACTTCACAGTATACCGAGCCTCTTAAATGCCTTTACGTTACACAACCATACTTTATTTGGTGTGATCTGTTTGATTGTATAATGTATGCAAATTATCTTTCAAATTCATCTTTTATTGAAATATATCTTTTAAGGTAAAGATCAATTCCAGTGGTGTTTTATTTTAATATTCATCACGCACACATATAAAATGTAAATGATACGGCTCACATCTTACAGGTTTGGCCGGCCTCATATGGGATTGCATCACATAAGAGGTTTCTTGGATATTTTAATAAGGGCTCCAGTCCTATCATAGGTGCTCATGTTCAGCTGAGTTGACTGGAGCAGCTTGAAATGAAGTGCCTTGCTCAAGGACACAATACACTGCATGGTCTGGGAATCGAATCCACGACCTTGCAAACATGAGTCCAACACCCTAACCACTAGGCCATGCGCCTTCACATATATATATCATCTTTTTATGTCTGCTTTCCATACTGGCATGGGTTGGACTGGTGATTTCGGACCAAGTCAGGTCCTAATTTGGAGTCACCACTCTCCTAGATGGGCTGGTGGCCCATGTCTCATTTCATTTGGCAAGTTTTCTGCAGCTGGATGCCCTTCCTATCACCAAGCACTGTACAGAGTGTACTGGGAGCATGTTATCATGACACCAACACTAGAAGGGTTGTCATGTCCAAGACATGACTAAAGAGTCCTCTCTACCCTATGTTGTCTCTGTTCCATCACCAGCCACTTTTCAGAGTGCACTGGGTGCATTTTATTGTGACACCAGCACTAGAGAGGATGCCTTGTCTCTTGTATACTACAGAGTCCTCTCTACTCTACATAGTCTCCATTAAATAAAAAAGTTTTCTTTTGTTTTCTAAAGTTTCAAACAAAAGATCCCTTCCAAATATAGAAGATTCCAGCGTTACATAGACAACAATATATATAGCATTTTGTATTTTGCATTCATACTTCCAAGTTAGGATTGTTTGGATAATTCTACAGACATCAAGACTGAATATAGTATTACAGCAGTTTATATTCTAGCACCAACTGGGAATTTTGTGTATTAGTTAGAAATTTATATTTGTTTTGAGGTTTTCTTGGTTGAATTATTGATCTCATCTATCTACCTATTCAGATGTTTTCTGTCCTATTAATGAATGCTGTGCAACAGACTTTAGATGATTCACCTTACTTTTTGTGATGTTTTCCAACATGTCATATGTTATTTTTGTTGTCGTTTACCTCCAGGTCAGCCCTGCCTGGTCAAGCAGGCCTATCGTCAAAAGCATTCCATTTTTTCAGTCATTGTGTATCTAGAACTACATTATCCAATGTCCTTCCTTTTTTAAAGATGGTAGAGTGTTACTGGAGGAAGATTTAGCTGTTATTTCTAGTAGGTTGAACAATCATATAGAGGCTCTAATGTGTACTTATCTAGTAGCACTGACCATTTGATCCGGTGGCAAATGCAATATGCTTGGTTACTTGCTATGATGTGCTAATTTGATCATTACAAAATTTGCGCTATACATAACAATATATATGTGTTTTAAAAAAAATTAGATTGATGAGGAAGTTAATGTTCAGTTTGAATTATTTCAGATTAGTGATTGAAAGGAAAAGTATGGATACAGAGTGAGTTTCAGATAAATGCACTTTTGGGAAGGGCGATTGTGCAATGTATTTAATATGGAATTTGGAAGGTGAGATGAATGAAGAAGAGAGACAGGTACATTAAATGTGTTTAAATGAGGACAATATACTGTCAGTTTATCTGGTGATTGACCATTTTTACCAGTGCCCTCTCTCAAGATTCTGCTATTGGAGGGAACCGCATAGAATGGGAGCAGCATGTCAGTAGGTTTTGTTTTCTAATTTGGTGCTTGATCCAAATACTTGCAACAAAGTAGGCTCTGTTAAAGGAATCTAAAAGCCAGAAAGTGTGTAGAACTGTTCAAAATTTAAATTTTCTGCATTACTGTTTGTAATATTTTGAATATGATCAAGTTAGGTGGAAAAAATCTATAAAGCCATTTAGTAGCTAGTTCTCACCTATTTCATTGTCATCATGTAATTTCTTTTAATAAACGAAGCAATTTGCATTGTTAAGGATAGTCACTAGAATTGACGGGCTAGAGGAGGTTGTTTGTGTTGGTATGAATTTTAATGGAAAAATCATCCCTAACTAATGGAATGTAAATAGTCAATTTAATGTATATACATTTGTTTTACTCAGATATACAGTTCCTGCTTATCCATTTATTTATCTAATGTGTGAGAGTTTTATTTTCAACACTTACTTTACCAAACTACTCTGGGGCATTGGTGATAGGAAGGGTATCCTACCATGGAAACCATGCCAAAAAATGCAACAGGCGAATGAGATGTAGTCCCTGACCCATTTATGAGGGCAGTAACTTCGAATGAGAAATGACTTGAGCCGTGAACCCATGCTAGCATGGAAAAGCGAATGTAAAAATACTGATGATGACTATTATATCTCCAGTTTGATATTCCACTAACAAATTGTTTACTTTGTTATGTTTGTCTCTACAATATTATGTCCTGTAAATCATTGCCAACTCTTTACTTTTCATATATTGGAATCTTCTGCTCTCATTGCCAATGTATCACTGCCATTGGACATTACTCTTGTAACACTTGCTGTAATGGTTCTGTAACTTCTTGGCTAGGTTTATTTCATTATTGATAATGGAAAGAAAATATATCCTCGTTTTATGACCATATTTATTGGAAGGTTCTCAGTGTCTCACCACTTGTCTTGGTCCTTCATCATCTGGTATTCAGAGCAACAGAGTAAACCACCAATCTTTGTTGTTGTATATGTCATGTTTTTTTTTATCATCAACCACTTTATAGTGTGGGCAGATGCATTTTATAATGGTTGTCTGCAGCAGCACTAAAAATTTCACTCTACTCTATATCAGTTTTTATTCACAGTTAGTACTCTCCTATATGAGTTGCTTTCATTATGGCTTGCATAGACCATGTCTCCTCTGTGTGATTAGTGTAGGATCATTATATATATATAGTTGACCTTATCAGGATTCAAACTCAAAAGATAAAGGACTTAATTAAACACCGCTAAACATTGTCTGATGCGTTGCCAATCCACCGGCCTTACCAAATCAAGGATTTCTAAAATAGATGTAAGGCCACAAATTTAGGACCATTTTATATATAGTCTCTAATATTATTCTGCTACAGTCGACATATGTAAGGCTTTAACTATGGAACAAAATCAAAGACATAATCTATTATACACACAAAATTTGTATTATTCGTAAGGTAAATGACTGATAAATATTTAAAATTAAATATGACATATATATATATTTATATTACTGATAATATTTTTTTAAAGAATCTACAGCTCAGTACGGCAGCTACTGTACTTTGTTCACTGTGACTGTGAAGTAAAAGAGGCGACAAGTGTATAACAAAGAATATAGTTTTCGAAGATGTTCTCTCCTAAGACTGTACCTTCAGTACTGCCTATGTGGACTTTACACCATTTGAAGAATCAAATGCTTCAGAAAAAGTACAATTTCAAAAGAAATGTATTTTATGGTTCTCTATAAACTTCCAACAATCTTATAGTTTTCAAAATAACTGGAATTTCCATGGGTACTGCTAGTATACATAGTCAAAGGATTTGAACTCACAATGTAAAGAGACTACTTAATACTGCAAAGTATTTTATCCGTCCCTCTGCTTATGCACTGCACTTAATGCATATATATTTGAAGCTGAAGCTTCCCTCTGTTCTTACTCTAAGTTTTGTTTCTGTTTTTCTCAGAAAAACAGAAATTGGAAATTCAGAGTAGTGACAGAGGAAAGCCTCAGCTTTGAATATATTTTTTCTCCCGTTTGTAAATTAAACGCATTGACATATAACACCAACCACTTAACAGAGTGTACTGGGTGCCACAATAAAATGTACCCAGTACACTCTGTCAAGTGGTTGGTCATAGGAAGGACATCCAACCATAGAAAATTTGCCATAACTGGAAAGTACAAAGCGAGATGCAGTTTCCCAACCTGTCTAGGAAGACAGTAATTCTGAACAAGAACTGACTCAGTCCGTGTAATCGTCCAACCCATGCCAGCATGGAAAACGGACATAAAGTAATGATGATGATGATATATATCTCATCATCGTTTTACATCCGCTTTCCGTGCTGGCATGGGTTGGCCGGATCATTACGGTCAGTCAGTTCTTATTTGGAGTTACTGCCCTCCTAGATGGGTTGGAGGACCACATCTCACTCGTACATTTTGTTTTGGGCTTGGTTTCTGTTGCTGGATGCCCTTCCTAACATCAACCACTTTACAGAGTGTACTGGGTGCATTTTATCATGGCATCAACACTAGAGAGGTTGTCATATCCACAACATGACTAAAGAGTTCTCTCTACCTTATGTTGTTTCTGTTCAATCGCCAACCACTTTACAGAGGGTACAGAGTGTATTTTATCTTGGTATCAATACTAAAGAAGATGCCTTGTCCTTTGCAAGACTAAAGGGTCCTCTCTCCTCTACATAGTCTCTGTTCTTTGAAGGCAAATGTATCTGAGAGTGCGAATAGGAGAGTGAGGGTATGATGGGAGAAACTGATTGGGGTGTGAGAGTGGTAGAGGGGGAAATAATGGAAGCGAGATGATATTGACGGGGAGTAATGGGAGGGAGAGAGTGATGGCAGCTACAAGTTTGCTGGTGAGAGAGCTAGTGAGTGACATATAGTAATAGAGATGGGCAATGGGTGTGAATAACGAGTGGTTTGATGGAGGGGACTGATGAGTGGCAGCACAGAAAGGGTGATGGTAGTGTGTATCAGATAGAAACTGATCCGATGCAATCCCTCATACATAGACATCATAATGAGATACAGGTAGAGAAAGGGTGATGGTAGTGTATATCAGATACAAATAGATATATCAAATTATTTAAATATAGTTGTTGGTCAATAGCATCAGTAAAATCTGTTTGACCAAACTCTTAGCATGGAGGTCGCCATGAAATTGATTTAGACTGACCCACATTTCTGTAGAGAATATATTTGCTTCAGTCTTTTCTGAGACCACATTGCGCACTCATTCATATAGTGCTTGGCTGTATAGGCTGCTGTGTGACAGTCTGATTATGTTGTATATGGCTTCCTGTTCTGTCTATTTTTGTGTGCCTGAGGGGTGTACAAGAGGCAGGTATGGTAGATTTGGTCAGTGAATTGATTAGATTCTTAATTTATTAAAAGGTTTTTTGTAACAGTATTTTGACCTAGAATGAAAATTTAAGTTTAAGCATATGTAACTTAAGTTTATGCATATGTAACTTAAGTTTTGATCAGATTACAATAATTGTCTTGAATTGCTGTAGCAGTAGTGTTCTGGTGAATTTCCAATGTGTTATGTTTTCAAGTGTCTGAATATTTAGTTGCAGGTTCAATATGGGTTGGGCCAAACTATAACCATAAATATCACCCTCAACTGTTGAGATGGTCTTCAAGTTGAAGTAATTTTTATTTATTATATATTGCAAGTAGTGAGCAATAGTGTCGTTAGTTACAGGTTTCCAACGGGCCAATCATTCATTCACTGCATTTCTGATGTTGAGAGTAACAAGGATGGCCTGTAACTTGGAGCAGAACAACTACTGCAAAGGACTTCATTGGAAAAGCACTGGTTTTTCAGTTTTCTTGCCAATGTTAACATTCTTTGCTGTTATACATCAGTGAAAGATATACACATACTTATATACATATACGATGGCCTTCTGCATAATTTCTATCTACCAAATTCCACTCACAAAGCATTGGTCAACCCGAAGTTATGGTAGAAATCACTTTCCCAAGCTGTTATGCAGTAGAATCATACGCATAACTACATGGTTGCAAAGCAAACTTCTTAATCACACAGCCATGCCTGCATCCATAAGGCTGTATTGGTAATTTATGTGCATGGTGCATATGCAGCCTAGAGCAAGTTCTGTTTTCAATACATTATTGTTTAACCCCACATTGACCCTGATTCAACAGATCTGTCAACAAAGGTAATCCAGCATAATGTACCTCGTACTTAAACCAATGTGCCCCCTTTTTTTAAGACAGAAGAATGTTGATGGAGATTTGGCTGCTATTTTTAGCATGTTAAGAGTAACCATGGAGAGTTCCCTTGTTGGCCAAAATACTTTGATATTTTGAGGTAAAGTAGCTGGAAGCTTAGGCAGGTCTGATATAGTCCTTGATGGATTTATTGTACTTCTCAGAAACCATGTTTTCTTTATTTTGGCTAAATATTGTGCTAGTGAGTGCTCATGTTACTTAATTTAACACCATCGCCTTGAACACCAGTGCCTTGAACAGAGTTCAATTTGTTGCAAGCATTTGGATTAGGTCTTTTATTTGCCCTCTACCCACGTTTTCCCTACAGATGTTGAGGCTGCATCAATCTCACGAGTCTGTGCAGTCCTACAAATATCAGGAGTATCCCCCTCCTCCCCTAACTAACTTATTTAAAAAAAATGTATTTTTATTTGGTTATGTCTGCGGTGTCTTGTGTGAATAACATTGATGTATGTGAATGGTGCTTATCATCATCATCGTTCTCATGCCCTGGAATGGGTTGGACGAGATTTTTTTGATCTGTATTCTACAGCCAGATACCCTTCCTGTCACCAATCCTTAGTTATAAGTAAGGTAGTTTTTCCATAGATCTTCACTGAACTGCTAAAGCTGCAGGCAAATTCTCTATGCAGAATGTAAACAATGAGCACCGGTAGCCCAAGCGGTGTCGACAATGAAGACTTCGTGGAGATAAACACACACATACATATAGATATATATATATACCATCACACCCACCTTTCTTCACCTCCAGGATTCCTTGGACCGTGGGAGATCTCCCATGACTAATTAATGCACTGCTCACACCTGCCACCTGCCCCCCATCATTCACACTCTCAGCCACACTCGTCCATTTCTATCTCACACTCAGGTCACTGTTGCCCTCCAAAGGGCAGAGACTCTGTAGAGTAGAGGACTCTTCAGCCCAGGTATCCTCTCTAGTGTTGGTGTCGCAATAAAATGCACCCAGTACACTCTGTAAAGTGGTCGATAATTGAGCAGAGAAAATGTAGGGTAGAGAGGGCTCTTTAGTTGTGCCGTGGGCATGGCATGACAACCTTTCTAGTGTCGGTGTCACGATAAAATGCACTCAGTACACTCTGTAAAGTGAAAACGTAGGGTAGAGAGGGCTCTCTAGTTGTGCCATGGGCATGACAACCTTTCTAGTGTCAGTGTCACGATAACACGCACCAGTACACTCTGTGAATTGGTTGGTGATAGGAAGGGCATCCAGCCATAGAAACCAAGTCAAATGAAACATATAAGCGAGACGTGGGCCACTGACCCGTCTAGGAGAGTGGTGACTCCAATCAGGAATCGACGCGGGCTGAAATCACACGTCCAACTCATACCAGCATGGAAAATGGATGTAAAACGAAGATGATGATGATGATGATGATGATGATGATGATGATGATGATGATGATGATGATTCCAACCAGGACCATTCTGTTATTTTTTAGGGCATTGTGTATCTAGGACTTCATTATACAATGTGTCCTTCCTTTTTCAAAACATCAAAATCATTACTGTGTTGTTTAGCTCAAGGTCATCCCTGACTGAGCAGACTTATAACAAAGGTATCCCAACCATGACCATCCCATGATTTTCTTGGGACTTTTTTGTGTATCTAGGACTACATTATCCACTACGTTCTACCTTTTTTTTAAAGATGGTTGGGTGGATGTAATTTGAAAGCGATTTGGCTGCTGTTCCTAGCAGGCTGAGTGACCACGTAGAGGCTCTCTTGTTGGCTGGCTCCTGCTCCTCATATTGGTTCCATAGTGTGGTGATTATCACATAAGTGGAGTGAAATAGCTTAATGAGATCTAACCTCCACTTATTCACATATGATTTATGTGAAAATTGTCAATAGAGTAAAATGAAATCGTTCATTATTTTACTGGTTTCAGTCATTGGAATGCGGTCATGCTGGGGCAACTCCCTCAAGATTCTTAGTTAATTACATCAACCCCATTACTTAGTCTGGTATTCATTTCATCGATCTCTATTTATCTAGTGGCTAAGTGTTTGCTTGTATTAAAAAAAAAAAAAAGTAATAATTTATAATTATATAATTTTTCTGTGGTGCAATGAGTTTTAAACTATGCTGATAAACACACAGAAGCTTACATTCCCAATTTGGTCAGAAAACGTACTTAGATCATTATAACAAATAGTGATATTTTTGCTCTCAAGGTAGATAACTCAAAGCATATTATGGAAAGGTCACTAATTTCAAAACACTAAGCTTAGGAGAGAAGATTTAACATTGCTATTATGATCTTCTGTGATTATGTGAGTGCATTTTAGTACTAATTGCTTAAGAAGTTCGTTTTACAATCACATGGTTTCGGATCCAAACCCACTATGCAGCACCTTGGGTAAGTGACTTCAACCTTAACCTCTTATCTACCCAAGGTAGATGAAAGCTGTATGCAAGCTCGTTGGATGAACTGTAGTACCGGCTCGTGAGTGATAGACTTAAACCCTTTTGATACCAACCCGCCTGAAACCGCCCTTGGTTCTTTGATAAAACAAAAACCATTTGTTTTAAGTGTTCATATTTAAATTTAAATATTCCATTATAATTTTATGCAAGAACTTTTTGTTAAGTTATGTTCCAAACACCAACTTAATAATGAGAAAGTTAATCATTTTACTAAATCCCTCCAAAGACAATGTATTTCATTAGAAATACGGTAACGAAAGGGTTAGCCATCACGCCACTACTTGGCTTATGGGTACCTTTCGCTTTCTTATGAGCATTGAGACCAGTTCTCCAGTTTGAGGTAAAATATAAATAATCCCTATACTGATGTTCTACTTCCAGCTGTATTAAAGTCATAAATCGTGGTTTCTTCCTCTCTTTTCTCCATCAGTCCCAGAAGTCCTGCACAAAGGTTTTGGATACTGCCCTCTTTCTCTGACCAAACCATTTTTTTAAAAACCACTCTTTTAGACATATAACTGGTGATTGACATGTCACAACTATCTAAATATAACATAGATCTTGTGAGCATTTGTGTTGTTGTTGCTGCTGCTGCTGCTGTTGTTGTTGTTGTTGTTGTTGTTTTTGTTGTTGTTTAGTCTCAAGTCTGCCCTGTTTATAGTTAACGGTTATGGTAATAGCAAAACCTTACTTCTAGTTAAATATATTATGTCTGAGAGAGTTGTCTCAAGCTATTTTGTTAGAAATAAAGTAGCTAGGGCTTTTGTTATTGTTCAGCCACCAAGTCAGATTAGATCAAGCAGAACTATGATCAAAGGCATTCCATATATAAGCATATCGTCTTTTTTGAATAATTAGGACTACACTGTCCAATGTAACCTTCCTCTTCTTAAGTCGGTATGGTGTAATTTAAGATCGATTTGGCTGCGACTTCTAGCATGTCGAGCCACCACGTAGAGATCCCTCGTTGGGTTGTGAGCATTTGTATAGAAATGATAGCTCAGTTCAAACCTTTCTGAAGACCATCAATACCTTGTGAAGATTTATTAGAAAGATACTGGCACGTTAATTTTGTAGAATATTTAGAAGCAGTATATGCTGGTCATCGTCACATATGAATTACAGGCTAATATATATATATTTCTTTACAATTTATTATTTTTTTATTTATCTGTTTATTTATTTTATTCTATCATTTTTATATTTTTTATATTATGTATTTTATAAAATATTTTCAGATGCCCCAACCTGTGGCCCAGACCAGTTTACTTGTAACAACTACCGTTGCATCGACGCAAGACAAGTTTGTGATGGCTATGACCATTGTCGTGATTGGGAGCAGACTGACGAAAAGAACTGCAGTAAGTATTTAACAAATAGTGTTGTTAATAGCAACCGTGCTACATCCCGACTTCTTCTTTCTTCTTTCTTCTTTCTTCTTTCTTTTTCTTCGTTCTTGTTCTTCATTCTTCTTCTTTGTTGTTGTTGTTGTTCTTCTTCATTCTTCTTCTTCTTCTTATTATTATTATTATTATTATTATTATTATTATTATTATTATTATTATTATTATTATTA
>JAOPJM010001463.1:9242613-9256774 GCA_027124095.1 Muusoctopus leioderma | reverse complement strand
TGTGCGTCCATAGGTTACAACGGGTACACCTTATGGAGTTCCTACCTACTCCTTTCCTGCATATCGAGCATGGCCATATATATATACAATGGGCTTCCGCACAGTTTCCATCTCCCAATTTCCCTCACAGGGCATTGGTCAACCCGAGGCTATAGTAGAAAACACTTACCCAATGTGCCACGCAGTGGGATAGAGCCCTGTACCACGTGGTTACAAAACGAACTTCTTAACCACACAGCCCTAGAAAACAGGAAACAATATGTAGTTAGTTAAAATTTATAAAGTTTATTTAAAATAAACATAAAGATGTGTCTTTAGATTTGAATTTATTTATTTACTATTATTTTTTCTTTTCAATTCAGGAAAGGTGGATGTTAACGTGAAAAGTTTTGCTGGTGAAACTCCTCTCCTACTGGCTGCTCGTAAGGGACATTATCAATGTGTTTCTGCACTGTTGCACTGTGGAGCAGACCCAAATTTAACAACACCTGAAGGCCTCAGTCCACTGTGGGAAGGTAAATTGCTAAATATTCTCAAATATTCCTACTATCTATCTACAAGAGATCTGTAGCATTCATTGGAGGTTAGTTGTTGTTGTTTAGCCCCAGGTCAGCTATGTTTGAGTAAACCTATGTTGTCAAAGGTGTTCCAACTGTAACCGTCCCGTCTTTCTGTATATCAGGAACTACAATGTCCAATATATCCTTTTTGTTTCAGACGGTAGGGTGGGATTTTAGGGAGATTTAACTACTGTTTCTAGCAGGTCAAGCGACCACATTTTTAGCTTAGTGTATGAACATGGAACATTTAGCTTTGGCTCTGAACAGTACAGATTTTGGGATGAGTACATTGACTACATGGGAGTGCTGAGGAATGTGGCATAGAGAGGAGGTACAGCAGGCAACCACTGCAGGGGCTTCAAGTACCCCGCTGATCTACAGACATCATAATCCTCTGTCAGTTACTCTGCTTCCTAGAATGCCACTATTTTATTACTGAAATCCCCTTTAAATAGAAACAAAAACAGCCACTAAGAAATATCTTTCTTAGAATGATACACTAAGTAGCATCTTGTCATCCGTTCACATTTAATGTCAGTGAGCACAGACAGGATCGGTGGTCTGGGCAACTGCTGGTCTTCTGTAAAAAAAAACAAAAAAACTTTGCCCAGGCCTGCGCCCTGGACAGGAACTTTCAAGGTGTAGGTAAATAGTCAACCCTGACCGACAGTGGCCTTAAATAAATATATATATATATATATATATATATATGATGTGTGTGTGTGTGTGTGTATATATATATATATGAATGTGTGTGTTCATACGTTTGTATATACCAATATAAATCAGTATAAATACTTGAAGGTATTTACATGACTACAAGGGAGGTAACTCTCCAAGAGGGGGGTAAACTCAATCATTCAGTAAATGGCGATTGATAAAATGAGTACCAGACTAAGTACTGGGGTTCGATATAATATAAACCTTGAAAGCAGTGCCCCAGCATGGTTGCAGTCTAGTGACCAAAACTTACAAAAGAATAAAAGAATACCAGTTGAGGCATCTTTCCAGTATACATCAGCCCATTCATTTTGTCAACTCACTTGTATTCAGGTTATCTCTCTAGAGTCTAGATCATACTGTGCTATACCTCCGGTGACTGCTCCTCATAGGAATACTGTAGTCGTTGGGAGTTTACACCCTCATCCTCACCATTATCATTCGTTATCATGATCATCATCATCATCTTCACCATTATTGTCATCATTGGTTTTCATTTTCCAGAATAAGCTGTGTACATGTACAAAACATTCTTTGTTCATCTTTCCATATCCTTCATCCATTCACCCATAAGGCCTAACTGTTCTTCTTGGATGATTAACGTTGCTGTAATTACCATAAGCTGACAACTGTGTTTTTATACTCAGCTTGAAACCTCTAATTTTATCATGTATCCATGCCAACTTAGTAAATATGTAGAAGCAACATGACCTAGTGGATACAGTATTGGACAACCTGCTCCTAAACCTTGAGTTCAATTCCACTTCAGGCATTTTGTTGTATATTTGGGTTGTTCATTTAATTATAAATACTTCATTAAATGTCTAAATATGTCTGAGATGAAATGAATTGTTAATATGATAATTTTTCAGAGATGAAAAGTCTTTTTTTAAATTTTTTTTAAAAATATTTACATCTATATTAATGAAACATACAAGCGAGACGTAGTCCTCTGACACATCTAGGAGAGTTGTTACTCTGAATTGGAGCTGACTCACACTGTGACGACCCATCCAACTAATGCCAGCATGAAAAACAGGCGTAAAATGATGAGGGGGAGGGGGTTGATGATGATGACACTACTGATCTCTGATCATCATCAAGTATCTTATTCCTGTGTGTATATATGTGTCAGTGGCTTAGTGAATAAGGACATTATTACTTTTAGTTTAGAAATAGGTGTTTCTAATTTAAGTCCAATCTGGAACCAGGTACATATCCAGGAATAAGGTACCTGATGATGATGATGATGATGATGATTGGAGATCAAACTGATCGAAATGGAGTGTAGATGTAAATATTACAAAATGTTTTATCTTTAAAGGTGAGATTAATAGTCCTAAAAACTATAATCTTATTACATTCTTCAGTTTATTTAACTGTCAGGAATAGGTACCAGAACACCTGGGAATGTTGCTTGCCATAAACTATAAAGAAGGTATTTAACGGCTCATGCACTTAAAATCATGAAATCAGTTTGTACATTTCATTGATTATTATACTTGAATCATATATGACTCCAATCAAGCTAGCTCATCCTAATTGGGATGTTAAATTTTACTCAATCCTTAAACATAGAAGAAACATTGATGAATGTTTTCTTAGCTTGCAAAGGTAAAGTCATATTCTTCTGTAAGCCTAAAGATGGTAATGGTGAAAACCTTCCACTACATAAACATATGCCCAAACAACCAATTTGTTTATGAGCCACTACATGCCTTAACCTTTTTGTGACCATACTTCTATTGAAATGTATTACCTGTATGTTTTAATTAGTTTTAAAAATTAATCAACAAATTAGAGAGGAATTAAGCTGGTGTTTGGAGCATAACTTCACAAAAAGTTCTTATATGGAATTATGATGGGAAGTTTTAATTTTAAAATGAACACTTTAAAAACAGACAGTTTTGTATCATAGTACCAGATGCAGTCTGATGCAGGTTTGTATCAAAAAGGTTACATATAATTATATAATGAAACAGTTGAATCCGAGGAAATAGTGATGGTCTGTGTTGGCAAAAAGTTCAAACAGTGGTACACAAGTACTCATCTTTCACCGACAAAAGGTTCTGCCTGAATTGTGAGACTTCTCCTCTTTGTCATGGCATAAAATTTATTCCACTGTCTGAACTTTTTGCATCACATATAATTAAGTTTCAGCAGTGACCTTTATTAGATTCTACCGATAACCTAAACATACTAACTTGACAAATAACTTTGAATGAATTCAGTTCATCTGTGACCGGAGAATGATTTCATTGCCAGCCAAAACCTACAAGATATCTCTTTGTTTTTTGTATTCCAGCTGTTACTGCTCGCAGTTTCCCATGTGTGAATCTGCTGTTTGAAAAAGGTGCTGACATTGAAAATAAGAATTATACCCAAGCTACTTCCCTACATCAAGCTGTTGACTTGAATGAGATTCAAATTGTTAATTTCCTATTGAAGGCGAGAGCCAATATTGATGTTGTGGATGAAAACTTGCTAACTCCACTGTTTATGGCTGCTCAACGAGGAAATTATGAATGTCTGAAATTACTGCTGGAGAAATCTGTTGAATTAGGTTTGTTATTTTATTTGAGAAATTTACTTGGATTAAAAAAATTTTTTAAAAATATTATTAGCTCTCTATATCTGTTATTAGTTTTAAGTAGGCTACAAGCAACCATGGTTGCCTTATTTCTTCCTTATATGTTACTGTATTATTGGTGACCTGTGTATATCAAAATGTGATTAGAATTTATGCCATCTTGGCTTATAATGTGTTTAATCAATTAGAGTCACTCTAGCCTGTGACAGTCCGAGATCAGCCCTGATCAAGAAGGCATTGATCAGTGGTGTTCCAGCCATGACCATCCTGTCTTGTTTTTTTTAACTACATTATCCAATGTATATTCTTTTAAAATGGTAGAGTATGATTTGAGATGGATTTGATTGCTATTTCTAATTGTTGTCAGGTGCATAGCTCCATTTACGTGCTGTTAAGTTGATAAGTAAATATCCCTTGGATAGGATGCTCAACTAGTTTAGGTAGCATTTCCAGAAGATTTAGAAATTCTTCCCAACAGCTTGATGAACTGAGATAATTGGAATTAAGTTTACTGTCCAAATAGGCAACAAAATACCTCAAGAATTTTAGACCTATACTCATTATTCTATCTAGTAAACCATTTCACTTTTGCATGGACATTGATATGTCGAGAGGGCTCTATAGTCATGTCGTGGACATAACAACCTCTCTAGTGTTGGTGCCGCGATAAATGCACCCAGTACATTCTGTAAGGTGGTTGGCGATAGGAAGGGTATCCAGCCGTAAAAGCCAAGCCAAACGAAACATACGTGTGAGGCGTGGTCCCCCGACCCGCCTAGGAGAGTGGTGACTCCATACACAACTGCTGTGGGCCGAAATAACCCATCCAACCCATGCCAGCATGGAAAACGGACGTAAAATGATGATGATGATTATATATATATATATATATATATATATATTAATGTACGTGTTTTATGTTCAAACATACATAGAACAGGTCAAACATTAACTGAAAGAGCACTTAATACTGGTTAGTAAAGTATGTTTTCTTTCAGTTCATGAAGAGAAAATGGCAGTTACTTCGAAGTTTCGGCTTGATGCCTCATTCAGACTGCCTATATATATATATATATATGTAACATAAAATTTTCTAAGTGCTTCTGAACTAAGATGCTGCTAGGGTAGGCCTAACACAGTGCCTGGTTTAACACCAATACCTTATGGGTGCCTTTAGCAGAGTTCTCTCTATTGTAAGTATTTGGACCAGACTCTTTGGTTCTCTTCCTACCCACGTTTTTTCCTGCATTAACTTGCAGATGTTCAGGCTGGGCATTGCATCAAACTCACCAGTCTGGGAGGGCCTCAAAACTGAGGGGTAATGCCCCTTGTTGGGTTAATGAAGGTCCACTCACAGAATGAGTTGAACTCTGCAATACAGGCTCCAATGATGAGGTCAGAATAAGCTTTTTAATGCTCCATGTGTTAAATATGTTAACACTAACTTAACTAGGTCATCCTACAGATTGATTTATTATTTAATTACCATTGAAAGAAGTTAAGTGCTTGTAATAATCCCAACACTGCAGTTTTCTCCTTTACCACTTACAACGGAACAATAACAAGATTTTTCTGCATGTTATTTATTGTTTGTTTCAGGTCCTGACAGTAAATATGTTTATACTGTCCTTCATGAAGCTGTTTTTGCGCGTAACTTCTCTATTGTCCTACCTCACTCAGGTAGACGACACACAGCCACATACATCAGGTAAGCCTAGCATTCTTCTATCAGCAAGTTAGATTGAAGTCAGGCTAATCCCTACAGATCAAGTAATTGTGACAAGATCTTCCACATTTAGATTATCTGTTCATCAATGTTCTTTAATTCAGATCAATGTAGTTTATGGGTTCCTTTCATTTTCCCACTCTACCTTCTGCTGGCTCACATAATACAGGTATAGGTGGCAAATTAGCAGAGCCGTTAGAATGTTGGATAGAATGCCTTGCAGTATTCGTTCTGGCTCATTGCACTCTGAGTTCAAACCCTGTCGAGGTCAACTTTAATTATCTACCCTGAAAGGATGAAAGGCAAAGTACCAGTATAGGGCATTAGACTGGCAGAATCATTAGAGCGCCTTGTGGTATTTGTTCTGGCTCTTTGTGTTCTGTGTTCAAATCCTACCGTAGCCTTCTTGTAAAATAACTAACTTTCTTGTTACTAAGTTCATGTTTGGAACATAACTTAAGAAAAACTTCCTACATAAAATTATAATGGAAGGTTTAAATTTAAATATGAACACTTTAAAACAAATGGTTTTTTATCATAGAAACTGGAGTGGTTTCAGGCAGGTTGGTTTCAAAAGGGTTAAAAAGTTACAGAGAACAATTGGGTATGAAAATTAAGGAATATATCGAATTATTAAAGCTCATTATATTTGTTAGTCTTGCTGTTTTATTTTTATCGTTCAAATAAATGATATTTAACTTGTTTCTCGCCTATTTCTGTTTTTTTCTCCCCCTTTAGCAATACTCCGATGTTTGATGATGACAAAGTCCTTCAGCCTGGTCAAAGTGGTCTGTCAATGGGAGAAATGTTTGCTACTGGAACTGTGCTGGCTGTTGCCTTCATCCTTATCATCATAGCTGCTATTTGCTTCCAAAACAGATGCTGTTCTTGTAATAGCTAGATATCCACAGAATTATGTTAGCAGTGGTCAACTGGTTTAATGTCTTTTTTTCTCTCCTGGGACCACTAGAGAGAAAAACATTGGTGGATTGTCTGAAAATCCTTCATAGGAAAGAGAAAAAAAATCTTTCAAAGAAGAGAAAAAAAAGAGAGAACCTAAAATAAAAATAATTTGTTCATTATGCTGTTATAAATAAAGAAAACTGGAAATATTTTAGATCAATAAATTATGAACTAAACCACAATAAGAGACCTTCCCATTCGACTGAGGGGAAGTTGTTTTGATTCAAATTGTCAACAGTAACAGCACTGGCATGTGTAACAATACTCATTAACTCTGAAAACTAGAAAACAAAGGACTATTTTTTTTTTGTTTATTAACATCCTTGAAGAGGTGTGAACTTAACCATATTTGGATTAAAAAAAAATAATTCAGTTTTTAATTCTGCATCAGAAGCTACTAATATTTGAAAATAGAAGGGCAATCATTTGGCAGAAATGGTAGAGAGCCAAACTAAATTCTGTACAGTATTTAATTTTGTTATTCTGTGTTCTGAGTTCAAATCCCACCTGAGTTGATTTTTTTTTTTATCCTTCTGAGTGGGATGGGTGTTGATTAAAAAAAAAGTACCAGTAATATACTGAAAATTGATTCAATTAAATATACTTTCTCCTGGACAAAAATTGGCCTTGTAACTTGTCAAAAGAAATCCACATGTGAAAATATATATTAAAATACAAAATTTTGTCTCTTCTTGGTTACACCCATAAAAAAACAAAAAAACAAAAAAAATAATGTTAAGGCAAGCTAAAGAGCTAGTATGAATGACTAATAATAGGAAATATTAATGATGAAATTTCCAGAGATTTAAAAAAAAAAACTAGAGCAAAGGAAAAAAAAAATAAGAGAACAGTTTATGTTATCAAATGGAATTTTAAAGAAATGAAATTATATAAAATGAAAATTAACTTGAAGACCAGCACAAAATTGTAATGCCATTGTAAATACACACATACATACACACACACACACATACACACACACACACTCATACATACATATATATATATATATATATATGTATATATATATTTATGTATGTGTATATATGGATGGATGTGTGTGTATATATATATATATATGTATATATATATATATATATATACACACACGTATTAAAACAGTACAAAAATGGTTTGTTAAGAGATACTGTACGGATTCATCTTTGAAAAGCAAAAATCATATGAAAAAAGCAGCTTCAAAGATAAAATTATGTACATAACACACCCGCCCAACCCTAGATCTAGAAATAGACCCCATAAGACCATCTGGTTTGCACTACCCTTCTCACTAAGTGTCAAAAATATAGGCAGAAAATTCCTTGATTTAATAAGATAAACACAAATATAGTAGATCGATCTTTAACAGGAACTACCTGAAGGTGACATACAGCAGCACTTCTAATATCAAAAGAATAATATCAGGCGTACCAAGGCCAATAACAGTTGAAGACTGCAATTGCAGAAGCAAAGACACCTACCCACTCAATAAGGCTTGTAACACCAAGGCTGTAATTTATGAAGCTGAAGTCTGCTTCATAAACAAGAACGGCAACAATGACACCAACAAATACTTCGGTATGACGAAAGGTCCATTCAAAATGAGATTTGCATACCATAAGGCCTCATTCACAGACAAAGAGAAAATAACTGCCACGGCTTCATCGAAGTATATATGGCGACTAAAAGAAAGCACCATCAACTATACCATCAAGTGGAAAATAAAGGAAAGATCTAGGCCATATATTAACAGGACGAGAAGATGTAAATTATGTACAGCAGAGAAAGCCACCATTCTACAGGTGATAAAAAGTTCCAACAGGTACTTAAATAACCACTGTTTGCAACTTTTGAATTTCACCTCCCCCACAGTATCTTAACCACTATTTGCAACTTTTGAATTTCACCTCCCCCCACAGTATCTTTTAGTTTGATTGTCACTCACCCAAGAATGTTACTATTTGTAGCCATATCCTCCTAACTAACTCATGTGCTTACATGTTGGTGTGTGAGTGTAAGCATATACACCTGTGTGTGTGTATATATATATATATATATACTGTATGTATATGTAGGTGCAGGTATGTATGTTTGTATACGTGTGTATGTTATAAATATGTACCTGTGTGTGTGTGTGTATATATATATATATATGATTATATGAAGGTGTGTTATTTTTATGTAGGTACGTGTATGTGTATATTTAGAGATACATATAATGTATGTATGAGTGTGTATATATATATATATATTATGGTCAAGTGTGTATGCATGTGCGGTATATATTCTTTTATAGATTTTATGTGTAACGTATTTGTGTATATACATATGTGTGTATGTGTACCATTTACAATATCTACTTATATCTTGTGTTCACCCTTTCCCTGCCACCATATGAGATGCTCTTATAAACTTAACAAATTCACTTTCCTTTGTCTTTGATTAACTCCAATACATCGTTAAAAATCACTATTTATACAACTGCTTAATAGCCAGTAAAATCAAAGATTACCTCCCTTGGAGAAGGGAGCCACCATCTTGACTGATAGCTCAGACTGATGATTCTCCAGCAAAATATAACAATTATACCAGTTTTTGGCTGAATTTTTGCTCTTTAGAGATGAAACTGTACAGTATCTATTAACAAATCATTTTTTAACTGTTTTAATACATATGTATATTTCACCCTACATGAGTATCGAGTTCTCTTTGCTCTTCCTATGCTATCATTGTTCATAAAAAAATTGCAGTATATATAAAAATGGATCTCCGTCTGAATTCTAGACAATGAGTGTTCAGCTGTTCGATCAACTGAACTACCAACTCACTGAATTAGTGTGTAAGCGGCTGATTAGACACGTGTACCCCTAACGTAATCAGCAGGCAGAATCAGTGTGACACAGTGTGACAAGGCTTGACCTTTGAATTACAGGTACCATCCATCCGACGGGCTTCTACAGAGTTTCTGTCTACCCAAATTCGCTTACAAGGCTTGGGTCAACCCGAGGCTATGGTAATGACACTTGCCCAAGATGCCATGCAGTGGGATAGAACCAGGGACCTCGTGATTGGAAAGCGAACTTCTTAACCACTCGGCCATGTGTGTATATATAAATATATATAAATGTGGTAAATAATTTTCAACAATAGAGAACGCAATACAAAAATGTAGAGTCTAATGACTTTATTCAAATACTGGATTAACTGCCGATTTCATTACAAATGTCAGTTTCACCGTCTCCAGATCATCAGGTATTGATATTAACTCACCTTCATTCTATGAATGTTGAGATAATAACGGAGAAGAAAGTTTATTTCAAATAATTCTTGAATTATCCTCAACGCTTTTGTATTTACGCTTCTATATATAAAATGCACATTTAAAAAAATTTAAACAGCTGAAAGCATGTTTATGTATATGCATTCTTTTTCCTTTCCTCATGTATCCTAGCACACGATATAACTCTAAACTAAGAAATAACAAACAACGGTTAAAGGTTATAAGTTAAATCAAGGGATGGAACTTTCTTTAAGACTCTTATGAATATAAATATGTGTTTTTTCAATTTTAAAATATAAAAGTATTTATATTGATAACATGGTTGTCTATTTTTGATATAAATTTTGTGACTGTAAAGGCCGGCTACAAATGAAAAGACTGCACTTTTCCACACATCACTATATTCAATTATATATACATATAATTGAACACACACACACACACATACTAAATCAGTATGGTTGGTGACAGGAAGAGCATCCAACCGTAAAATTCTGCCTCAAGAAAATCTCCGTCCAACTCATGCTAGCATGGAAAAACGGACGTAACAACAATGATGATGATGATATATATATATATATAAGAAGTAATCAATACATATAAGTCCGGGCAGCATCACAGCTTCCACAAAACTACATATTGGGGAGATTGCTATTTAACACTCTACAAAATATCACATGGTGGATATAGTGGGGTGACGAAAACAATCCTTATAAATAGCCAGCATCCATATACAGCTCATGCTGGTTGTCACACAGACACGAACCCAATGAACAAAGTACCGCGAAGGCAAAGATAATTTAAAAATTAGATTCTCCTTAACCTTGTCTGTACCTGCGTATATATGTGTGTGCGTATCTGTGCTTGTCTCCCTGTTAAGCTACCAGCGCCATTTGTTTATGTCCAACATAAACAATAGGTCCCACACCTTAGTGGTTCGACAGGTAAAGAAGATCAGTGGAATAAGTCCCATACTTAAAAAATAAGTAAGTTTTGGCATCAGGAAGGGCATCTGGTTGTAGAATACTCATCCAAAACATTTCATCCAACCCATACCAGCATGGAGAAGTGGGTCTAAAAGCGATGATGATGATGATAATGATGAGGAGGAGGGGGGGGGGGTGTTGAGGGTGATGATGATGATGAGGATGATGATGTTAATAATGAGGATGGTGATGATGATAATGATGGTGATGATGTTGATGTTGATGCTGAGGGTGTTGATGATGATGATGATGATGATGATGAGGATGATGGTGATGGTGATGAGGATGATGATGATGATGATGATGAGGGTGATGATGATGAGGATGATGATGATGATGATGTTGAGGGTGATGATGAGGATGAGGGGGAGGGTGAAAAAAATAATTATAATGTTTTTCTTTGATATTTGATGATAGACCGTCTGTCAGATTTGATGATGAGCACTCAGTTGTGCGATCAACTGAACTACCTCCTCATTAAATTAATGTATAAGCGGCTGAGTATTCCTCAGACACATGTACCCTCAATGTAATGCTCAGTCTGAATCAGCGTGACACAATATGTGATGAGGCTGGCCCTTTGAATTACAGGTGCAATCCACCGAATGGGCTTTCACACGGTTTCCATCTACCCAATTTTCACTCACAAGACTTGGGTTGACCTGAGGTTATGGTAAAAGATACTTGCCCAAGATGCCATGCAGTGGGATCAAACCTGGGACCTCATGGTTGCAAAGCGAACTTCTTAACCACTCAGCTATTCCAGTATTTATATGTACAGAATAGTTACACACATATAAATAATAATATCAAAATAAGATTAACAACATAGTTTCTACACTCTTTATTTTTCTGGAATCTTCATATCTTTACTTTGATGCCATCCATTTATCTTGGGAAATGCTTCTTTGTTGATAACAAACACCATTAGTAGGTTTGGTTGACCAAATTCTCTAAATTGTTTAAAGTATCGACCAAAAGCTATCTACTCTCTGATAACTGGTGAGGAAGTGAAAATTGGTTTGGTGGAATATGTTAATATTAGAAAATGGTGACAGATTTAAAAAAATATTTTTTGCTGTTTCACATTAATTTTCTGTGCCAGCATGGTTTTGAAAGTTTTTGCATATTTACATTTTGTTAGAACAACTGTCATTCTCCGGGGGGGGGGGGCACAGACGAATGGCTATCTTGCTACCAACCACATGACTGTGTAGTGGGAATGGAACCTGTTTGTCAGCTAAACAGACTTAGGCAAGCAGAATTATGAGCTTTGCTCAGGGACCCAATACAATGACTGTTGTAAGAATTGAACACGTGATTCCTCAACCTTACAACTACTTTTAATTTTTTTAATTTTTTTTAAATTCTTGGCTACTAAAAGGGAGTACTCAGTGACAAAGGAACAAAGATTCACTGCCTTAGGATTTAACTTAATTCATATTTTGGATGAAATATAAGCCTAGAAGGGAAATGAATGCTTTGAGGATAAATCTGAGAATAAGTTTGGAATATCCTTTTTTTTTTGTCTGTGGTGGTACATTGACATATCCAGTGGATTTGGTATCATCTCAATACTTACATGGTCTAAAGTTTAGTTAAATTTACAAGCATTGTGCCTTCTCTTTAAGCAACACAACAATCAATATTATTTTTATTGCTTAGTCAGGAGAAAAGACAGTGCCCATCACCCTTTTCAAGGCCTCTTTGACTGGTCAGAGGGAGGGAGGAAGGTATCCTCAGACCAGAGACCTGGCCTGAATGCTTGCAACAGAGTCGGATCCACTAAAGGCACCCATGGGTAGCCAGGTGGTGTGGTGGTGTTAAACCATGTGACAGATTAAGTCTACCACCAAGTAAGTTCCAGCAGGATTTGAAATCAGAATGCAAAGAACCAGAACAAATACCATCAGACATCCCATCCCATCCAATGGTCTGCTGATTCCACCAGTCCACAACTGCCCTAAACTGGTACTTTATTTATCTACCCCAAAAGGATGAAAGGCAAAGTTGACCTTGTCGGGATTTGAACTCAAAATACAAAGAGCCAGAACAAATACCGCAAGGCCTCCTATCCAACGCTCTGACAATTCCACCAGTCCCCACCCCCCTAGACTGGTACTTTATTTATCTACCCCAAAAGGATGAAAGGCAAAGTTGACCTTGGCAGGATTTGAACTCAGAGTGCACTGAGCTGGAATGAATACTGCAAGGCATTTTTTTCTGATGCACTAACAACTCTGTCAATTTGTCACCTTATATATAATCCATGTGTATTAAATGTTCATTCCTCGACAGACATTTCTCTTGCACACACAACTAATACCACATGGAAACCTTTTTCCAAGTTGAGGAGGAAACCTTTTCCATGTTGAGGAAGGTGCATGAACACCCTGCAGGATTAAAAAACAAAACCTGTCAAAAGGGCGGAGGAGTCCCTTGTGGACCAACAGCCATTCACTGCAACTGTTTCCACCTCCAGTTGTCGAGGGCTGCTTAACATTGGATTTGGGTGCTGAACGGCCAAGTCTGTCACTTCTGGGGAGGGTTCGTTTAATTATGCTGCACTCTCCCTGGTTGTGACACAATAGTACAGGTAGATCAAGCTTGTGTCATCTTAATTTGACCTGAGGAGTCTTGTCTTTTGGTTTTGTTGATTCTTTTGTACACACTGTTATTCAGACAATGATTTCCAAAAAGTGGAGTTAGTTCAGTGCACGCTACATCCACTACAAATATTTTCATCAGCACAGGTACTTCTTAGCTAGAAACCACAAACAGATGCTGGATCTTTCGTTGTGACGATCAGGGTATCATGCATGTCTGTGACAATGAAATACCACCACTTCCATAATTTCCTTGCATGGAAGGTGTAGTATAGTGGGAGCAGTCGTATATCTCTGGTTGCCCATGCAACTGGGTTTTCTATTGAAGTGCCATGTCTAGGATCATGCCTCACAACCAAGAATAGGCCTTGCTCGAATACGAGTTCATAGCCATCATCATCATATATCCTTGACCCCTTAACTCCCGATGGAGTCATTGAAAGAGAGAGAGAGAGAGAGAAGATATTGACCCCAGTATTTGACTGGCTCTTTATTTTATCAACCCTGTAGGGATGAAAGTCAAAGTAGACCTTGGCAGGATTTTAATTCAGAGCACAGATAGCTGGAACAAATACCACAAGGCATTCTGTCCAACACTTCAACAATTCTGCCAATTCACCACCTATATATATATATATATATATATATATATATATATATCAATAGTAACCCAACCATGGGAAACCAATATGTGGCTACATTTAAATTTCTGAAATTCAAATGTACAGTCTCC